>MWSO01000066.1:0-27592 GCA_002116355.1 Dothistroma pini CBS 116487
GAGCGGACGTGATTTCGAGATTTTGGTTGTGTCCGATATATATGTCTAGAGCTCCCTATTAGCAGACATATTAGCATAAGAGCTTAGGCGTAGCATATAAATAAAGCATCCGTATCTTGTATCAGAATACGGTGTGCCTACACATACCACCAGCGACTTTTGATAGGCTACTCTGCTGCTGCCTGGAAGTTTAGCTTCATGTTCGGCATTAGCTTGACAGGCCATTACCAATCTCGTCCTGTGATGGTTCTCTATCGAGATGACTTGCTCGAAGCAGTGAGTATAAAATAGAAGCTGTTCACTCAAGGTTTGTCTTTCAACACTCGTTGCAGTCAACCTGACGTTCATTCGTTCCAAAATGTGCTCACGAGAAAGAGTCGAGAAGCTGCGTCAGCGTGCAGCTCGTCCAGCTCCAACTTACGCACGACCACACTGCTTCGTCAGATGGATCCTCGGCTTCATCATCATCTCCAACCTGGCAGTCACGATCTTGGCCGGATTCAGCATCAACGTCAACTGGCGCATTGAAGGGACCCATGGCGATTACGACACATTGTAAATATGCTACAAGTCTATTGAGGCGGGCCAACGACTGACTCAGGCGGTCTCAGTGTCGCTGTTCTGACGTGGTTCGCCATTCCGGTCGTTGCCCTCGTCATTTCCTTCATCCAAGCTTTCAAATCCGGAAAGGGTCGTCTGGGCGCTGTATCAGTCGTCGTAGCCGGCGTGTTTGGTACCTTGATGTGGGTCGTGTACGCCTGCATGGGTATGACGACGGACTTCAACGATGGATGGTACTGGCCATGGATGGCGCTGGCGCCTTCAGGATTCTTCTTGTGAGTGAAGTTCTCGCCTCTCCAGTTCGGGCATGCGATGAATGGGTACTGAAGGTTTGATCTCAGAAACATCGCGTACCTGTCGATTGGTGCCGATGCTGTCCGAAAGCACAAAAAGCGAACGAGTGATGTTTATTTTGCAGGCAGAAGTTATTTCGAGATTGCCGAAGGCAAGCCACCCAGCTATGCCGCAAGCGAAGTCACCGTCTACCCAGCAGATGAGAAGGCACCGATATATTGAACGACGTATGGAGGTGCGGTGCGCCATGAGTCGCTCTCGGAAACGATCAACGCGACATAAGGATGGCGAGCGAGGCGTGCCCGGGACTGGCGTCGAGATAGCCGCTACGGCATGGGTGCCTGTCTTGATGCAATGCATGTGACGATCATTCATCACCGACCAACTCGGCGATCAGCTTTGCTTCCCCCTTCGCCTCGATCTCCTGCATGTTCAGATCAGTATCGTCACTAAGTCAGTATGGACTTCGTACGACACGTCACTCACATCATTCAAAGGCTGCGCATTTTCGTAGGCAGCGACAAGCATGCACCTGATACTGCACCTGCCGCATCATCATGCCTCGGAGATCCCGTATCTTTTCAGGCGAGTCTAGTCTCACACGTTCGAAACCCATGAGTCTGGAGCTGCGTATCATATGCGCGACCATGAGATTTGGATAGCTGTCGAAGGCCACGAGAGCATGCCTGAGAGATACTTGCCAGCCATAGATGCTGGCCATGATCGATCCTATGGAGGAGTCTATAGCATCATCCGGAACATGCTGTCGTCATGAGTGAGAATGCGCCTGGAACACTAACGACTTCCCAATGCATCGCAGTGAAGTCACGATGCACGTACTACAGTCCTTTGCCGCTGGGGGCAGTCCAGCCACCCACGGTCCGTCGCAGCTGGCCGATGCGCGAGGGGTTTTCTCCCTGTGCATCATGTCAGCCAGATGACCGAACACAACATACCTTCGCAGTCCCTACCGCTCCAGCCATACATATAGTGATGGTCAGTCGATGTCGAATGTGACACGGTCGAGCAAGGAGGAAGACGGGACGGTCATGCAGCCCCTCCGGCATATGTCGGCAACTCTGTCACCCAAGTTCTTCCTGCCTTCATTGACACAACCTCACGTCCGCCGGCCTGCACGCATTGGCATTGGCATTGGCATTGGTATTGAAATTGGACAATCGACACCAGTCGGCCGGCCAGCAACCATGTCCCCGTATTGTCGTCTGTCGTGAGATATTAGTACACAGACTCCCAGCGACTCTCTTCCCCGCTTAGTTCTAAGTACCTCGAGCTCTCGCCCTGCGTCCAGATCTCGACTACGCCTTATCTGCATATGCTGCGACATGACTGCACCGCCTACAAGCCGTGATGCGGCATGCTTGCCCTATCAACGTCTGCGCGTAACGCCCGCTCTCGGCACCTTTATCTTGTGCCCTGACGTGGCACCTCAGGCTACGGCATTAGCTTACTGTTCCGATGCTTGTGATCGTGCGGCACGGCAGTGGACGTTGGGCCCCGCGAAGATTGCGTCGTGGGTAGGGTTAGGGGTTCTCGAACTTCCTGAAGCACTTCAGTTCTCTTGTTCGCTGTCCTTGATCATCTTCTGCGCCCTAGCATCCGGACCAACATGTCTCCCACGATGGAAGTGGAGCAGGACGAGAAGACGACACCTCGCATCGACGAGCGCAGCCCCGGGAACAGCAGTCTTGACATCACCGAGCTGGTCAACGCGTCTGGCCACGTCCAGGAGATCGACCGCAGCTGGGGGATCTGGTCAATCTGCTCACTCGCCTTGATCAGCGATAATGCATGGGCCGCTGGAGCAGGATCATTGGTTCTGGCCCTTTACAATGGCGGCGGCCCTGGTGTACTGTATGGACTCATTGCGGCAACCTTCTTCTACAGCTTCATCGGCGCCTGTCTAGCAGAGCTTTCATCGGCAATCCCAAGCAGTGCGAATGTGTACCACTGGGCAGCTGTCACACCAGGACCGAAATATGGCCGTGTCTGCTCGTGGTTTGCAGGCTGGTGGAATTGCATCGCTTGGATCTTTGATGCGCCTCTACTTCGCTGTTCGCTGCCAATGCTGTGGTGGCCATGTACGGCGTCTACCATCCAGCGTATGTGCCGAAAAGATGGCACATCTTCATCTGCTACCTGGGAATCATCTGGATCGACAATGCGATAGTCTGCTTCGGACAAAAGAGGATTGCACAATTCGCCAATGTTTCCGGAGTCTCATGCCTCGCGCTTCTCGTGATCAGCACCTTGACTGTGGCAATAATGCCTAGTCAGACTGGATATGGGTATGCCAGTAGTGCCTTCGTTTGGGGAGAATTCCAGAACTTGACCGGCTGGTCAAGCAATGGACTTGTTTTCCTAATGGGAATGCTGAATGGTGCGTACACGGTTGGGACAACCGACGCTGTTTGTCATCTTTGCGAGGAGATCCCGAAGCCACGAATCAACATTCCAAGAGGTATTGCTGCACAGCTCTTATCCGCTTTCACCACGGCCTTCATCTTCTACATCGCGGTACTGTACGGCGTCACGTCTCTGGACAATGTATTCGAGAGCAACCTCACTTCCCTGCCTCTGGCAGCCATGTTCCAGCAGGCGACGCGATCCAACGCGGGGACGATGGCGCTGCTGGTAATATACTTCTTCGACATCCTTATCACCATTCCTGGCGGATGGATCACAGCAGGTCGTATGCTTTGGGTCCTTGGTCGCGACAACGCGACTCCTTTCCCATCTTTTGTTGGAGCCGTCTCGCCACGCTGGCGCAACCCATTCAACGCTCAGATCATATGCTGCTGCGCTGCAACTGTTCTCGGCCTGATCTACATCGGGTCAGCGACCGCCTTCAACGCTTTTGTAGCGTGCTTCTCGTTATTTACGACGACCTCGTATGCCGCTGCCATCTTACCTCATCTACTGACTGGTCGGAAATACGTCAAGCCTGGACCATTCTACATGAAGGGCGTGCTTGGGTACATTGTGATGAGTATCGCTTGCGCTTACATCATCGTGTTCAATGTCATCTACATGTTCCCCTACACATATCCAGTGACGGACCCTCAGCTGATGAACTGGACAAGCGTCATTTTCACGGGTATCACGGTTCTGCTGGTCGTTGGCTACTTGTGGAAGAGAAGCAGAGGATATGTCGGCCCTCGTGTTGTAATGAGCGCCAATGACAATATCATGGAGGGTGTTATTGGTTTGGATAAAGAGATACAAGCTAGAGCGAGGCAGGCCATGTAGCACAAGACTCATGTACACAGCAGTGTGGGGAGTTGCTTCATCTGAGCATGTTGCAGCTTGCATTACTAAGCTAAATCCACACCCTTTGCACAGCAAGCGTTGGGTATAAGACGTGCGGCCGCGTCTGACGCATCGAAGTTCGTTTGCCGTGTCAGCCATGACTTCCAACTATCGAAATTCGAGATCACCAAAATGGAAGCACTGATCCTCGAGAAGCAGAACCGCACCGCAGTAATTCGAACAGTAACGACTCCACAGCCCATTGCCCACGAATTCCTGGTCAGAGTCCACGCGATAGCACTAAACCCTGTCGATGCACTCTACGTAGTCCATCCTCTCGGAGAATCTGGTCGAATAGTAGGCTCCGACTTCAGCGGCTCGGTCGTTGCTGTCGGAGTCGAAGTACCAGCTGCGGAGATCAGCATGGGACAGAATGTCGCTGGCTTTCTGCAAGGTGCTTGCAGTATCAAGGATCGACGTGGTGCGTCCGCGGAGTTTGTGGTCATACCGTGGGATTTGGTCTGGAGGATCGGTGGCATGCCATCTGACAAAGCGGCGGGCGTAAGTTTGTGCGCGATGACAGCGGCCTAGATGCTGAGCCGTCTTGGCGTCAGGATGCCTTTTGACGAGTCCCATTGCGACACTGCCTCCGAAGTCCATCAACACTTTCGCAAAGAGCGGTAGAGGCACTTAATTCCACACATTGGCGGGAAAACTCGAGGGCATTGGTGAGGTCGAGGTACCCCATGGCTGCGAGGAGGAAGTTACGCATCGGCTGGTGCTCATCAACACGATAGGTTGAGGAAGCAAATTGACTAAGTTCCTCATCGCCGGCCTGCTTCTCAACATGCACATCGGATTGCGTTGTTGTCGTGGTACTTCGGGCAGATGCCCCTGCTGTGTCGTTGTCATCCATAGCTTCCTGGAGATGACTGAGTGCAGTACTCCATGTACAGAAGAGACTGTGTCATCTTGAACGCCGTGTATACTCCCGAGAGACCTCTTGGCTGTATACGTGAGCGTTGCAAGACCAAATGAAGCGGCTGCTTTGCAAGTTCCAACGTTGATGGGCAAAATGGAATTGATTGGTGCGCAGTACGAGGATATCGGTCTAACCAGGACAGGAAGGAACCGGGATCAGTGGGCGGAGGGCGGTTCTTCTCCACGTCGCCCTCTTCCTTTTCCTCTTTCCCAAACGACAACGACGATGTCTCGTGTTTGATATTTTGTCATACTGAGCTGTACATCAGCACACGCCGGGGAGCATGCTCTTCATGTGAGGCTACTGACAATGCGCAGAATCTATCAGGCGTCTTTGCGTGGTTCGAGAAGGCCGCTGCCTTGGCACCCTCGGACACATGTCATCGGTCTCGATCCCCTCGTCAATCTGTGATCTTGTCGCTTTGAGCAATCGACAAATGGCTTGACATGCCTTCCGGCCATGACTGCTACGTCATCGCAACATCTCGCCAGTCTTGTCCACCACCTCGCGCCATCGCCACTTCACGATTCCCAGCTCCTTCATCGAATACGGCATGTGACGGTACCTTCACAGGAAGACGTGGCAAGGCCGCGCAACCCTGTCGAGGAAGCCCTTGCAAGGCGCGTCGTCCCTTACATACCACTTTAACAATTTTGAATCTGCCAGACCCCTCTAGTGGGCTCGTGCGGTATTACTGAACTTCGAAGCATGGCCCGGATATGTGTCAATGGAGTGTTGAATGCTCGCCACAGCCTTGGTCACTGAAGTGCGGAGGTTGTATAGATCGAGCGTGAAAGAGAGTTATGGTGATGGCCCCTCCAAGGAGATGTTTGGAAGAGTAGAGCCCATACTGACAGGCCATGGTCTCGTGTTCAGAATGTTTGGTTGGTCTTGACCTATCGCAATGCTTGTAATTTGAAGTGTAATTGCGCACTCTGGGGCGAGTCTAAAGATGGTTGAGGCTTCCACGGAAGAGATTACGATCACATAGTCCAGTTCGGAGATGCATCTGCTTACACCGCCGACATGGCCGTCATCTCCAATATCCTCCGTGATGCAGACGCTGCGAAGCGTGCCAGCATGGCTTTTGTTGAGCAAGTTCAGGAAGATGCAGGCGGTAGTCACAGCAAGATCGCTTGTTCTTGTCTTGTCTGGGTGCATCATGGACCGATTGAGCTGGTAGAAGAAGCTTTAAGACTCGATTCGTGCTTGTGCGCACACTGCTGTGAGTGCGAGCAGGTAGGTTGTCTTCGGCGATGGGTAGGCCAGCTGGACCCCGTATATTGTTCGCTCGCAAAGGTCACTTCGCACAACGATGATTTGGATGTCGTCGTCCACCGTGAGCGCTCGCCGGCAGAACCCATCTCGCAGCTCCCACGGTAGCTTTGCGAATGGCGAGCGCTCCACGATGTAGAAGGTGACGGCTCTTGCAGGTGAAGCGCGGCTGACAAGCAGGTAGAGCTGGGACAGCGTCGGCCGTGAGGGCACACGCAATGGATCGGGCGTTCTGTGAGTGAGAGAGGTGAAGGAAGCGAAGCGAAGAGGAGGTCGGGGGATAATGTGGAGCTGCCACGCGATCGCTAGCGGCCGCGTCGCCGAGATGGTGACAAGGATGCAGGAAGTGGGTGAAGAAGGCACGACCATTGCTCCTGCTTCGGAAGGGTTTACACAACGACCCAGCTGCATCTACTCCAGGCGATCCCTCATGCCAACGCAAGAATTTGTTCTCAGATCAACATGCCCATATGAATGGATGGCCACCATCAGTCCCGCAACCGCTCAACGGCCCTAAAGTGCTGCCCGCTTTCCTCCCAGACTCGTCCTCCTCGTTAGCTCGGCTTCCACCGTCCTTATGTTTGAAGCAATCATCCAGGACTACAATATTATCCAGAGATCTTTGGGAGTACCCGCCTCTCATTGACCCGACGCTGCCATACCTCCAAGCCTGCCTCCCCCCTTTTCCTCGCCTTCTCCTCATACTTCTTCTACACTAGCAAGTCCCGCGTAGCTCGTGGATCGTCAGCAAGCTGTAGCATTGTTCCCTGCCATGAGTGATTCATTGGCCAGCACAAATGAAAATAGTTGATGTTTTGCGCCAGAGTTCTGTCCATCTTGTGGAAGTCGATCGCAAGCTGTGGCTCATAGCCGGGTGTTTGGGTTTGCAGATATCCGATACAGAGTCTCAGCATGATTTTGCATCTCATGATCCTATTCCGGAAACGTTTGGCAAGCTTCAGCGCATCTATCGACCAGCAGGAACATATTTGTCCCCTGTTGATGCCCACGACCGTGCCAGACGTCGTAATAGATATCGTGATCGATGCCGATTTGGCTCAAGTGGCGTGAGCTGACTGGGGCGATTCGATCGATGGAATGGAGCGCAACGTTAAGCAGTACTTTTGACCTCATTGTCCCAGCTCCCACTGCAGTCAAGGTGAATTTGTCGCTCGAGTAGACGGCGCTCAAGCACTCGGCGCGGTTTGTGTTGGCATATTTCAGTCAGACCGAGTAAATTGTCGCTTATCTTCACGTGCATAGATTTGAATATTGTCCAGTCTGGGATGCGAGCCACGATGTTGACGAATTCGCCGTGGCACAGCACGAGTTCGTAGGTGTGCTTGCGCAGCTGAGGAGGGAGTCCGCCGAAGAGAGGGTTGACCATGTTGGAGGTCGCTTGTGTCTATGTCAAAACTGAGATGGTGCCAAGAAGTCCCGGCTGCGAAGCAAAGCTTGATTTGCGGGTAAGCTGCGCCGCGGAAACGTTGCCAAGGCCGTGCATGTGAAACGCGCTTGCAGCAGAACCTTGTCCAGACCGAGCTCGACATCTCCAATCTTAACAGCACCGCATTTGATTAACCCACCGTCAAGCTCTCACAACCATGTCACTCCTCACGTCCGCCACCACCAGACACGGCGGCGGCAACGCCACCTCCTCGATCTCGGTCCCAAAACTATTCTCGCTTGGTCCATTCACCCCATCATACACCCGCCACCTCGGACTCCTCTCCTCATACCTATATCCCTTCGAGGTCCTCCTGGGAAGAAGACCCGGCAAGCGGTGCCTCATCTCATCCAACTCGGGTTGTCGATCCAGACTAATTTCTGGACTGCGTCGAATTCGGAACCAGGAGGAGAAGGTGTTACCCACGCGGAGTTGTAATGTTGCTTGCTATCAAAGATGTGTTGTGGAGCGATGCGCAACGTGAGCTGACCGAGAGGCTGAGAACGATCTTCTTAAGCTGTATCGCAAAGAGGTGTACAGAGAGGGGCAAGCTATCTCGTGCTACCTTGCCACGTCTTCGGGGATGATAGCTGAGACTGATGTCATGTATCGTGAATTCCGTATCTTCCGGATTCCGGGCACGTCGTGCCGAGGTGTACAAGCATTGTCGTACAGTGCATATCTCGAGTACCATGCGTTTTGAGAAGCCGGCCGTCATGTGCAATGTCAAGGTCAAGTTGGAAGCAGCTGCATCAGGCGCGAACCATTCTGTCACTTACGAGTAAGCAGCTCTGAGAAGAAGTCAATAATCCCACGGCAGAATCTCACGAGCTCGCTGCACCATTTTCATCATGATACCCCAGTCATCGCCACAGCCCGCATCGATGACTTGGAGCGCCCACTCATGCCAAGGTCTCCTCGCCACTTCTTTAGGATGCTTCTTCCCCGGAGTGTGCTCTATCCTGCCATCCTATCCCCTATGCTTCTTGTACACCGCCGAATCCAGCGACCCTCCTTCAATAGGTCTATCAATGAAATTGTGTGGCTTCGTGACGAGCGCGGATGGTGTGGTGCTAACGCCGGCCCTGGCGCTATTGGGTGACTGTGAGGGTGGTTTTGGAACTTGTACCCCAGCATACGGTGTTGCACTGGCTTGGTGGGATCGGAAGGATTTTTTGAGAAACAGATAAGCAAGTGCTGTGCAACAAGCGATGTGGTGATTTGAGGTGGAAGGTGGTACGGGTGTACGAGGACTGCAGAGACGGCAATAGCTTCGAAGCGATCTCATATGCTCTCTTTCACCATCGTCAGAGCCACGCCAATCGTTCATATCCCCGTCCACCACAAAGACCCAGCAAACTCGGGAGCATATCTTTCGCCTTCGCATCAATCCACAGCAAACTCTTCCTTCCAGAAATCAACAGCATTTTGACTCTCCTGATTGCCAGCCATGTCTCTCAGCATCTTTAGCTTCTTCTCTGCTCCGGCAGGAGCGCTGCATTCAATCAACACCGGTATACCATCGATGTTATACTGCTCTCCAAAATATTTTGATGACATGCCAGCCGCGGCTCTTGCTGAGGGTGAGCTCGACGCTGGTGCAGAGCTAACGCTCATGCAACTCCGTGCCATCTCTCGGAGGTCTTTGAAGATATCGGTACAGACGTACGCCGTCTGCTCCCGCATTGGCGGCTGAGCGCTGCACTGGGTGAGAAGCTCGAACGTGTTTGTGCTGGGTGGCGCAGTGATCGAGCGTTGCTTTGAAACTGCTTGGGCATGCTTCTTGATCAGCGCCGGCAGTCCTTCAAGGCTTGTGAGTGGCAGGATTGCGATTGGAGGTATGTCTTTGTGGTTCTTCAGCTCAACTTGGAGATTCATGTATGCTAGTACGCCTGCCGGTGTGTCGTTGCCATTGTCTTGAGCGGCGAGCTTCGCTGAGGCGAAGGAAGTGTTGCGCGGCGGGGAGAGTAGAAAGATGATGGCGACGTGGTCATGCTCGGCGTCAGGCTGATTGACCAGTGCTTTGATGCGCTCGACAATTGCTCGAAGCTTCTTATCGGAGACTGCTGAAGGCGCAAATAGCAGGACACGAAGTCGGCGATCGGATATTTTGGTATTTCTACGTGGATCGACGTTGACGCCAGCTGGGACTGCAATGTCGTGGGTTGTGAGTTGATGCTCTGTCGATGCATCAGTGATCGAGTCTTACTGACGTGAAGAGTGTCACTTGCCTTGGAGTCCTCCCGATGCCGTCATAGTCAGATGGTTGCAGACGGGGGCGAACGATGGCCGTCGCCTTAGAGAGGCGCAGAACATGATGCGGAAAGATTATCTACTGTTGTGCTCAGTGCAATTGACTGGTCGCTTGAGGTCGCAGGTCTAGCTCCAATGCTACCGTCTTCCGCCTCCTCGAGATTGAGTAGGAAGGCGCTCCGGGAAGATTCAAGTCAATCTCGCTGGCATCGTGGCCTATACACACAGTGGGGTTCCATATTGAATACGGCGGAGCGGAGTCCGATACTATACATCATCGTTCCTCCGTCTTCGCAATCACAGTGTCCACTCGACCAGAGGACTTCTCTTCCGCCTTATTGGGACTGGACTCTCCTCTTTGCTTCCGAGCGTCCTCCTTGTCAGCTTTCGGCTTCACTTCGTCCGCCGCCACCTTCTCGCCTGCATCGATCGCATTGACCTTTCTCAGTGGCGTAACATGGCCATGCTCGTCCCGCTTCAGATCTTCACTCTTCTTGCTGTCTTCGATAGCCTTGTCATCATCACTTTTCCCTCCCACCCAACCCGCCGGGTTGTACCAGCTGTAGCTGTTCCGCCTTGCCTTCGCCTCCTTGATCCTTTCACTCAAATCGTGCAGCGTCTCCAAGTCTGGGTCGATCTTGTTCCTCAGACTCTCCACCTCGGCCTCGAGCTGCTCGATCCTCTCCTTCACATCATCCCGGCGATCCTTCTCCTTGCTTCTGCTTCTCCAGCTATCCCACACCAACAAGCCGACCGCAACGCCAAAGATGAACGCTTCCGAGAAGAAGTTCGCACCCAGCTCAATGGCTCTTGTCTCACTCAATGGTTTGATCTTGGGTCTCTTTTGCGGTTCTTCCTTCTTCTCTCCCCGAGCTTCTTTCGCCTGCTGCTCCTCGAACTTCTTCTGCTCGTCCGCAGTCCTTACAGTGGGTGTCTCGGCTTTCCTCTTCTTTTCTTCCGCAACCTTCACCTCACGGTCATGCATCCGCTGTTGTGCTTCTGGGTCGTGGAGGATGCCTAGTCGCATTCGCATGTCGATTCTGTGCACCCTTTGCGCCTGATTGACGGCGAACTTGCGGAAGCCCTCATGTTCCTTGGCTTGTTTCTTGATGTAGTTCTACACTAGATCAGCACAGATTGCGATACCATATTATGAAGCTCAAGACATACGCCAATGGGCTTGGCTGCTGTTCTAATGGCCAGCGAAAGCAGCTTGAAGGTGAGCGACATGGCTGCAGCAGCGACGTGGGGCGTCGAGCCCTCTGCGTGATCGTTCAAGTCATGATAGTGCAAACATCCACGCCAGAACAGGAGAACGTGATCGAGCGAAAGAGTTGATGTGGCTCTGCTGCATGCGTGCCGCCGCCAGGCACATCGAAGCTTGACTGTCCCAGTGGTTTGTCACGCCCCACGCGTCGGTTGCTTTGGAGACGACGTAAACACGGATTCCAGCTTTCGAGATCTGCGAATTCACCATCACCACCACCACAATACACCACACTACGTTCAAGACTCGACGGCCGGATACTAATGTACAGACTGCACGGTACCCAATAGCAGAGGATACGCCAAAATGTCTCCGTCCTCGATCCACGCCGAGCCACCGCCGCCGATTGTCACCGAGCCGTCTGGAATCAACTATGCCACGGGATCAGCGTTGGGCAAGGGAGGCTTCGCGATATGTCACAAGGCTGAGCGGTATGATGGGAGTAGACCGACGGGCCAAATCGTCGCCCTCAAAATCGTCAAGACGAAGATGGAGCCCGCAAAGTTGGCGCAGAAGGTATGCAACACGCTCTGCATTCGAGCAATGCAACGCAATGCATTCGACACTGACATGAGTCCGCTAGTTCGTGACAGAACTACAAATACACAGCAAACTGTCGCATCCGAACATCGTCACCTTCTACCGTGCATTCTCCTTCCAGACCAGCACATACGTTGTGCTCGAGATATGTCCCAACGGCTCCCTAGCAGACATGCTCAAGAAACGACGACACCTCACGTTACCGGAGATCCGACGACTGGTGATACAAGTATGCGGAGCCGTCAAGTACTTACATCACCGACACATTGTGCATCGCGACCTGAAGACTGGGAACCTGTTTTTGGACAAGGATATGAACGTCAAAGTTGGAGACTTTGGCTTGGCAGCATTGTTAGTGACAGAGAAGGAGATGGAAGTGAGGAGGCGAACGACTATGTGTGGTACACCAAACTACCTGGCACCCGAGATTCTGGAAAAGGGCAAGGGTCATGATGAGAAAGTGGATCTATGGGCGATCGGTGTCATTGCGTACACATTGGCAGTGGGCAAGGCGCCGTTCCATGCCAGCACGAAGGACGAAATCTACAAAAAGCTCAAGTCGGGGACTTACACATGGCCAGAGCTCAGTGCGACGAGCAACCAAAGCGCAGACCTGCGAGATCTGGTCTCGAGCTTGCTGGTCCCAGAAGAGCAGCGACCCATTCCTGACAAGATCGTTACGCACCAGTTCTTCCGGATTGCATACGTGCCAGAGAGCATTCCCGTGGCCGCAAAGGAGAGGGCACCGGTCTGGCCAGAGGTCGCAGTACCCTCAGCAGACACCATCAGACGAGGTTGCAGCGAGACATGGTACAATCTGTGCAAGGAATCGGGAGTTGGCGAGGCAGAGCCGGACAAGCCATTCCCATTGAATGGAGGTCGCAGGGTGCGAAGTATTGTGTATGATATGACCAAGGAGGCTCAACAAGGACGAACGCCAGCCATGCCAATTCCCAGCGACATTGTATACACTTCCACCGTCAGCGACTTCAACAGCTCGCGAAGCTGCTCACCAGCGGAACCAGAAGCATCCAAGCCGACTCGCGGTCTGACAGAGGTCTCTCACAATGAAGTTGCGGCATCTCGTGGTCGTCTTGCAAGGGCGGACTCTATGAAGGCTGCAAGAGACGCGGAGATGATGCCTCCGCCACGAGCGCCCTCGACCTTGGCCAGGTCGAACACGGTACGCAAAACTGCCCGCACTATCAGTGAAGAAGCCGCTAAGTCCTCCAAGTCTGTCAAGGTAGCGTCAGACCCTGCAGCAGCTTCGTCCTCGCAAACCATGAAATTGACGAGAGCACGACCTACGCACGCCGGGACAGAGTCAGCAACTACTGTGACGAAGGCTCTAGGGGAGATGAGCGCGTCGACAGCAAGCACATGTCGTACCGCGCGAACCGAGCAGCCCTCGTCAGAAGGGTCAGACCCAAGCCTTGAGAAGCCGCAGCGAAGTGGTACCGTTAGGCGTTCAGCGGATGCTAGCTTGGCTCGACGACCGCGAGGAACAAGGACCATGAGAGAGCGACCTGCATCACCGGTTGACGTGCTTGCAGCACCCGCCCAACCGATCGCAGCAAGACTCGCAAAGGAGCGCGCACAGTCACCGCCGGCAGTGACTGCTCCATTGGCCACTTTGGATGATCTGAAGCACGCCTTGCCCACCAGACACCGTAAGCGGCCCTCAAAAGCTGAAGTCGTTGAGATATTGTCAGACCCGGAATCTGAAGATAAGATCCAGACCAACAACCTGCACCTTTCTCGACCACCACCCATGGCCAAACGGCTACCGGTACCCCAGAAGGCGATATCTCCTGAGATTGACCCAGCAATAGCGGGAAGTGATCCGTCCACAGTCCTGGAGAAGCTCATGATCTTACGCGATAATCTAGCTTCTGCCCTCAACAAGCCGACATCTACCAGAACGAGCTCTATACAGCGAGACATGGATGCAGCATCGAACCTTCCTTTCGTCTCAAGGTGGGTGGACTACAGCCGGAAACACGGCATTGGCTACGTTCTGTCTGATGGCACTGTCGGCTGCATCATCAACGCTACCTCGAAGCCCAATCAAACTCCAACGCCCGTGTCCCACGTCCTAGTACGAAACGGCCAAAAGTGGTTGCAACGAGTCTCTACCAAGTCGAAAGACTTCGCCGGTATCGAACAAGTACCTCTAGAGTTCTTCGAGGACCAAGGCGACGAGGGAATCAAGCGGAAAATCTACAAGGGTCTCGGCAGTGTCAACGGCGACAGTGAGAGGAAGCGAACGCTCAGTATACTGTGGGTCAAGTTTGGGCGGTATATGTGCCAGTCCCTAGACGGTGAAGAAAGCGAAGGCTCCACTAATGGTGAGAACTTCGTGCGATTCTACCAGAGGATCGGCAGTGTTGGTGTGTGGGCTTTTGCGGATGGATGTCTGCAAGTTCACTTCCCGGATCATACCAAGCTCGTGTTGTCGGCAGATGGACAAGTCATCAGCTCGACGTTGCTGACTGTGGAGGCCACGCAGCACCTCAATGCTAATGGACAGTTGCTGCCGCAGCATGTCAACTCGCGACAAGTCATTGCGGACAGCATTGTGTCGTTGTTGTTCAGCAGCAACAGGGTTCGACAACGCACCGTCAAAGCGAATCAACTTTCTGACAAGCTGAAGTTCGTGCTGGAGGTCGTCAGCCAGTGGGTCTCTGGCGACGGTCTGGGGCATCTTAATGAGGATGCTGGCGACGAGAGGTTATACTGGGAGGGCCTCTGCGTACGCGATCAGAATCAACGGAAGGTGGACAGAGTCACCGTGGGCAGACTTGGTGGCGATGCCGTTATCAGCGCATAGAGAGCATTCTAGTGGAGCCATAGGACTGAGCGCACTCCTCGACTTTTGGATCTATCATGTCGGCTGGATACATAGCGAGGCGTTGGATGGTGCGAGATTCGTAGATGAGGATGGATGGCATATTTCGTATTCATGACATCTTGAGATATTGAGATCGTTCCTTACAGTATGACTTGCGCCGTTGAATGGCGACTAAGTCTATGCATTCGACACCTTTTGCAGGATCTGAACCTATCACACAACACAATGCCGCGCCCAATCCCGCAAACGCATGTAGTCAAAGTATGCAAACCGCTCCGTAGAGTATTTTGAGCCCAGAACCTTCGAAAGATGCACCGCCAGCGCCTCGCTATGGGTAAATTATCCCTCGTTTCCGATCCCATCACACATCATCATCATCATCATCTTACTTCGACCCGTTCGGCTGCACCGTCCTCTCCCTTCCTTGCCTCACCAGCCAAAGCAACAGATCCACCTTCGTCGCAATCGCCTTCGCCTTCAGCTCTCCAGTCTCGCTGTCCCGCTCAGTAACAATAGCAGCAGCATTCCACACAAAGAACCTCTCAAGATACCTCAACGGCGTCTCCATCGTGATCTCTACAAAAGCTCGCTTCGACTCATCACCCTCTGTACTGCCGGAGTTCTTCTCAATCGGCTTGACTTCATCCGTCTTGCTGAAATTGAACATGACAGCGCGGACAGGGCTGGAAATCTCGACTCTGCCGGAGGAGAGGTAGCTTAGACAATTTCCGAGCGTTACCATTCCGACTAGACGTTTTCCCCCAGCGCCGGCGGTTACGGGGATTTGGTCGTAGCCCTTGTCACGCATGAGTTCGACTGCATCGTCGACGAGTGCGGTTTCAGAGATGGTCTGGATGGGTTTGAGGCGAAGATCACGGATTTCGCCGAATTGGTAGACTTCGGTCGTTACTTTCTTCTGCAGGATGGGAAGGGCTTCGGTTGGTTGGGGGACTCTTTGCTCGGTTGGCTTTTGATTTTCTCTGACTTCTGCGGGCTCGGAGGGTGGTGTATTGGGTGCGGTCAGTGGTGGAGATGGAGCGAACAGGTCATTGGCTGCAAGCCAGTCGTCGTCGACGAATTTGCTCAGGTAGCTGCGGATGCTGTCGGGGAGGATTACGACTACTGCGTCGTCGGGGCCAAAGTCGAGGTCTTTGATCGCTTTGACCGCGGCGCTCATGGCTGATCCAGAGCTGCCGCCCACGAGGAGGCCTTCTTCCCGAATCAGGCGTCGTGCCCAGTAAAATGAATCGCGGTCGTCGGTCTTGTACCAGTGGTCGACCTCTCTTTGCCCAAGCACATCGGGAATGAAGTCATAACCAATGCCTTCGACCTTGTATGGCTTGCCGTCAGACTCCTTGTTCAACTCCGGTGGCCAGGCAAGGATTGAACCCTGTGGATCTGCAGCAATGATCTTGACGGCCTTGTCGTGTGCTCTTCGGATGCCTCGTGCGATACCCGTGATTGTTCCACCGGTTCCAGCTCCTGCAATGACAGCCTTCAACGTTTGCTCTAGCTCTTTGCTCTGCTCGACGATCTCGGGCGCGGTGCCGTATTCGTGTGCAAGTGGGTTATTTGGGTTGCCGTACTGATCCAAGATAACTCCGCCTGGAATCTCCTTCTCCAATCTCTTTGCAACACCGATGTGGCTCTCGGGACTGTCCCATGCAGCGCTCGTTGGTGTTCGGATAATCTCAGCGCCGAGAGCTTTCAGTACACTGACTTTCTCGCTGCTCATCTTCTCCGGAAGAGTGATGATGGTCCTGTATCCCTTGACTGCTCCCACAAGCGCCAGGCCGATGCCAGTGTTGCCACTGGTTGGCTCAATGAGAACATTGTGGCCCGGCTTGATGCGGCCCTCCTTCTCAGCGGCTTCAACCATGCGCAGTGCGATGCGGTCCTTGACACTTCCTCCGGCATTGAAGAACTCGCATTTAGCGTAGACGGCGCATTGAATGCCCACCGATTGCGGTATGCGGTTCAGACGGACCAGGGGAGTGTTGCCGATGTTCTCGAGGATGCTCTCCATGCACGCTGGAGGGTTGCGCGGTGCTCTGCTCGTCTGGTGCGACATGATGGGCGAGATGGTGTAGAACAGGAACGAGCGAGAAGAAGGGGGCGGAGCAGGAGGAGGAGGGGGAGGAGGGGGAGGACGATGCGGCGGAAGGGAATACTGGCCTGCTTCAGAGCAGATGTCCGTCCCCTGGCATGTCGGACAAAGACATGCAGGGCGCGATCACTTTCACTTCCAAACGCGCTTATCGTCGGCTCATCTTCCGCACTTCCGCACTTCCCGCTCCAGCCCTGTCAACAACGTGGAAAGCATTGCATGCGCCTCGTCTGTAGACATACGCAGGACCTCTGCGGTATCATCCCCGGAGCGGAGACACGGTCACGCATGGTCATTGACCGTCGGCCGTATCGGGTCGAAGATATGGTTCAGCACGAGGCTGGAGGCAGCGAAGAAGATACCTATGTAGTCGACTCGACTCTACCCGCAGCAGCCACGGAGCCATCGACCAACACGTCATCGCTCGAACGACGAGGTATAACAGCTTCGGCATTATTGACCTTGATCCTCCTAACTTCACCACGACCGTCTACCCAGCAAGCCTCACTCGAAGATCGATCCTTAATCGCTGTATCTAGATCCCAGTCGCCCTAGCAAAACTACACCCAAGATGGCCGACAAAGCACCACGCATCGCCTGGGTAGGCCTTGGCAACATGGGCAGGGGCATGGTCAAGAACCTCGTCGAAAAGGGCAACTACACGGCACCAGTCCTTATCTACAACCGGACCGCTGCACGCACAGAAAAGCTCGTCTCCACGCTCCCAAACGACCAAGCCAAAGCCATCACTTCTATCGAAGAGGCCGTAAAGGGAGCCGACATCATCTTCACTTGCGTCTCCAACGATGCCGCAATCGAAGAGACGATCGACTCAGCTCTCAAAGTGCCCGAATCAAAGGGCAAACTCTTCGTCGACTGTTCCACCGTCCACCCCGACTGCACAAACAAACTCGCTGAGAAAATCCAAGGCAAAGGCGCCCAATTCGTAGCAAACCCGGTCTTCGGCGCTCCCGCAATGGCAGACAACGGCCAGCTCGTCTGCGTCCTCGCCGGTTCCAAAGCCCAAGTCGACCGCGTCATCCCGTACTGCAAGGGCGTAATGGGCCGCGCCGAGATAAACTACTCCGACCAACCCCACGGCGCCGCCACAAGACTCAAGATCATCGGCAACACCTTCATCCTCCAAATGGTCGAAGCGCTCTCCGAAGGCCACACCGTGGCCGAGAAATCCGGACTCGGCGTTGAAAATCTGCACGCCTTTATTGAGACCATGTTCCCAGGCCCCTACACGGCTTACAGTAAGCGAATGATGACGGGAGATTACTGGAATCGCGAGGAACCGCTTTTCCAGGCGCAGCTGGCGAGGAAGGATGCAGGCCATGCGTTGAGTCTGGCGAAGGCTAGTGGGGCGAGGATGAGGGCGGTGGAGTTGGCGGATGAGCATTTGAAGAGGGTTGTGGAGCATGCGGGTGAGAAGGGAGATATTGCGGGGATTTATGGTGCGGCCAGGGAGGAGAGTGGGTTGAAATTTGAGAATGAGGTGAAGAAGTAGATTTTGGATCGAAAGTTCATACTTATGGGGAAAATGGAAAGAGATGTGGTGTCAGTCTGTCGCTTGCTCGCTCGCTTACCGCTGCTTGTGTAATTTGTGCAGCTCCCTCCCATGACAATTGGAGTCGCCTTTGCTCTCCAGATTCATTGGAACGATCGCCATCAACCCTTGAGGCCGTGCTGAAAGCTGCTTAATGGCCTCTGGTGGTTTAGAGAGCCAGGTCATCACTGGAACATCATTTTCAGTTCTTCCATCCCAGACCTCCGTTGTTCCAGAGCTCGATGTTGCTCAGCAGCGCGAGCATAATCGAGTCTCCCATCAGCTTCAACATTTTCCTCTGCCGTTCGATGATAATTTGGTAATTCTGAATCTTGAGTTTTGTGTTACAGCTTCCATCCGCCGCAATCTTCAGTCCGCTCGCCTCGCTGAAGAGGAACTGTACCTTCTTGGGCACAACAGTCGTCGTGGTGGATGACCTGCTAGCGTTTGGCTTCTTGGCGCGGAAGTCATAGTCGAGGTATAGCACGACATGGCGGAGGAACTTCGCGTTGTCGCTCACTGAGCGCTCGATCCATTGGGTCACCATGAGTTCAGAGGCGCCACCGAGGGCTTTGTGATTGCCATACAGGCACTTGTCGATTTTGCGAGGGTGAATGTGGAAGACGGCTGAATCATAATACACCGGAAGTGTCTCTCGTCGTATTTGGCGATTGACTCTTGTGATTCCTGGCTGATGTGCACCGATATTCTGGCTGCGATCTGCTAATGTAAGACTAGTGATGCGGTCTTGCAACTTAGCTGGTAATTCTAGGAAACGACACGGCTTGGATTGCTGTTCAAGCACTTTCCACAGCGTGTATGGCTTGGCCACGACGCGCTGAGCGCCCCTCCGCTGAGCCAGGCTCGGAGCCACGGCACTCAGCATAGTCTTGGCCGCCTTACCAGGGCTAGCATTGCGATGTTCTAATAGCGCGTCGTAGCGACGTCGCTATTGCGGGATGTCTTGCGTTTTGGAGGCGTAGTCTTTGGCGTGTAGGTCAAGAGATTCGCATATCGTTGAGAGTGCCTCCCGCTCGAACTTGAAGCCTCTCGCCTTGGTGTCGCCGTCGTCATCTTTGAATGGCGCGGTACGGGCCCGTGAGTACTGGAAGTCGTCCAGATCTTTTGCGCGAAGCACGGCGTCGACGTGAATCTTCCAAGTCTCCCATGTCAGAGCCTTGGCTGAAGAGCCTGTCGTCGGTGGTGTGGACTGTCGTCATTGTGGCGTTGATATGTTTGGTGTTCTCTAGATGCCGCGTAGGTCGCTAGTTGGCGCATGCAGTGTTGTGTTGTTGACAGGAGGTTTATGCAAAGCGTCAGCCTATTCATATTGCCAGCGCAGGCATAGTGACTGCAAACGTGAGTTTCCTGGTGGTCAATTGAGGCTCATGATCAAGCAAGATCGACACAGCGAATAAGGTAGTCGCGACCGCCAGCTTAATCGTCAAGCTCGGATGTCCGATTCAGCGATACATGTACATGATTCATAGCCGGCGCTTGCTTCATGCCACGACCTCATGACTGAGTGAGGTCTGGAACAAAGAAGGTCGCATACGTGGGACTACAAATGGTCATTGCTCGCTCTTGTCCATGACAGCTGCATCGTGGCATAGTCATCGTCCGTGGAGAAGGAATGTGAAAGCGCGTGCCATTGTTGGACAAGGTGCACACCGTCGAACGTGTCGCGTCAACCTCAAGGAAGACATTGTTCGCATCTCGAGATGGAGTGGAGCTGCAAAGCTGTCGCGGAGCTCTCTCCAACGCCTCCACCTCAAAAACGTGCACCCGCCGTCCAGAGCCTGCCAAGCACCTTCGATGTCCGGCTGTCATCCTGCTCGCATGCATACATCTTCCAAACTTGATACGATGATATTCAACGCCTCAGTGAGACGAGAGGTTCGAGATGCTATTCTGTCAAGCCTTCCACCGCCCTTCGCCGGAGATCTGAGAGATCAGATCAAGCAGAAAATATCCAGTCCCGGCTCTGGCATACCGTTGCTGGTCATCCTCGACGACGATCCAACCGGAGTCCAGACATGTCGCGACATCCAAGTGCTTATGATTTGGAATATTGAGACGCTCAAGTCCAGCTTCACGTCGAATATGACCAAGCACATTGGTGGCTTCTGGCGCGCGAGGTGATCCAGGAGATATGCAGCAATCCGAAGGTTGCAGCTAGTGATATATCCAATAAGTTCGAAATAGTGTCGCGAAGCGATTCGACCTTACGAGGCCACTCCCCGCGTGAAGCAGACGTGGCATCAGAAGTGCTTGACAAGGCTGACCTCTGGGAGCTGGCTCCTTCCTTCTTGCAGGGCGGCAGATATACGATCAATGACATTCGTTACGTGGAAGAAGACGGTACTTTGGCTCCGGCGGGTGAGACGCAATTTGCCGAAGATGCCACTTTTGGATATCAAAGCTCGAACTTGAAGGATTGGGTCGTGGAGAAGACAGGCAGAGCAGTCAGCCGGGATCGCGTTCACGGCCTCGATATCCGTGACATCAGATCTGGAGGTCCAGCAAAAGTCGCAGAGCTCTTGGCAGGCTTTTTCAAAGAGCAGTCTGGTCATCGTGAATGCGGCCAGTGAAGTTCTGAGGCTGTTGCAAGGTATGTTACTTTGCTTGACAGAAATTACATCAATCTAACAGCCATGCAGCCAGCAAGACCGAGAAGTTTCTGTACTGCAGTGGCGCTGCGTTTGTATCGTCAAGGCTAGGCATAGCTCTGATGGCCCCGAAGACAGCAGAGCAATTGCACCTGGACCAGGATGTGGACGGCCTCATTATCGCGGGTTCCTATGTCCCAAAGACCGACGCCCAGCTTGACGTTCTTCGTCAGAAGAGTGGGACGAAGCTCGCGAGTATCATAGTGCAGGTAAAAGAGCTTCTGCAGGCACCTGAGAACGCCAGGCGCATCATTTAGGAAGCGCAAGCAGCTGCAACCAGTGACATTGGAACGGACAGGACGTGCTCATGATGACGAGTCGCGAGCTGGTCAAAGGTAAGGATGGCGTCGACTCGCTAAACATCGGCTCCACGGTTGCCAAAGCACGGGTCTCGTTCTTACAGGATCTGAAGTCTCGGCCAAGATATATTATCGCAAAGGCGGCGTCTTCCATGCTTACTTAATGCGACCTCGGCTAACATGTCTCTGCAGGGCGGCATCACTTCCTCAGATGCAGTGACAAAAGGTCTGGGTATGAAGACCGCCCCATTGGTTGGCCAGGCGGCTCCAGGCGTGCCACTATGGGAATGTCTTGAAGACACCAGCAAGTGGAAGGGCATCCGGTACATTGTCTTTCCCGGTACGTCGGATTCAGTGACACGTTGTTCGAGGTAGTGGATGAGATGGCGGCCGTAGAGTCACTTGGCGAGGCTCCTCTTCAAGTGGCGTCTGCTGCCTTTACACTCGCAGTCCTCTCAGGCATGGTCTGAGTCGCAATCGCAACTTCGTCTGCCTCGGCCCAGCCATACTCGTCTTCGTCGTCTTCGGAGTCAGCGATCTCGTCGTAGATACGCTTACGGACCAACCTGGCAGGACTAGGCAGTGCTGGTGGCTTCTGGAACGTTGCGCCATCGCTGGCGCTACTTGTGAGATCGATGATGCGCTCCTCCAGGGCGCCACTGGCGGTGAACTCGAAGCCGACGACGTTTCTGACGTCGCCAACGGGATCTAGCGGAGTGATGTTACGGCCTAGACACTTCTGTACTCCAACGGACCGACCATTAAAGTCTCTGAAAACAAGCATGCGAGACGAGATGCCATTCTCCCACTCTAAACCTCCTATGCCTGGGCCGATAGATGCGCCGAGTCCGCTGTCGTGTCTCATGCGCGAAATGCAGCCTGTTGTGACGATGACTGCCAGGTTGTGGAGCGCTGCAAGCTTATTCAGTGCGGTAACGATAGAGCCCAGAATCGCATAGCGGCGACCTACTTGCCACTTCTGTTGATCCGTCCTGGCGCTGCTGTTGTAGGGGAGCCGTGGGTAATCAAGGTCGACCAGTGTGTTGAGTCCATCAACAACCAGTAATGCGGTGTCTTGTGGTATTAGCCCTGCGGGAGGGCTGATGATCAGTGCTAGTAGATGCGAGAGGGTCGGCGCGGCCGCGTAGTGGAATGAATCTGCAGCGTTGACTGTGCCCTTCAACCTAGCACCGCTCAGCAGAGTGGCACAATCTGACGCTTGAAATTAGAAGGGGGCGCTCATTGGTTGGTGCGAGTATGGGTACCGATCCATACGACATGAGCTGTACTCTTCCATGCTCCTTTCGCCGTTTGAAATCTGGATCCATGATCAGTCATGCTTTGAGGCAGAAAGGCACTTGCAGCTGTACGTACGCCAACGCAGTCTTTCCAGCTCCAACAGGACCCCACACCTCTGCAATCTTGCCTCTCTCAATACCGCCATCACCATTCCGGGAGTGTGGTGCGAGCCGCCTGTCAAGAGAACCGATGCCGGTGGTAAGGAAAGGAGGAACTTTGTTGGACAGACTCAGGAGAGCTGCAGACGCTGACTGAGTGGGTAGACGGTCTGGAGCAAGCGAGAGAATAAGTATTGGAGATGCAGTATTATCAGCGACTCGAGCAAACTTACGCGATGCGGCTGGTGACGGTTGAGTGGGAGCGGCCGATGAAGAGATGTCAATAATGTCGTTGGAGACAGCCATGGCTGTCGGTATGAAACGTGTTGCATGCAAGCGACGGGCAGATCTGGTCTGGTGAGGATGTTCAAGTTGCTGTTCGTTGGAGGTGAAGGGGAGGAAGATGATGATGATGGCGACACGCTCGACTGACGCGATTGTCCAAGCGCGAAAGCACGTGTCTTCGTGTGCTCGCGGGTACGCTGGCTCGTCTCATCTCATGCTCGGAGCATGCCGTGCCGCGTTCCGTTCCCCTTTGTTCCATCAGTATGCATCCTTAACACATCGTATCCATGCCGCACACAGCCCACAGTCGAGCTCTCGTTCCATTCTCCGTCTTCGCAGATGGGAAGATGCCGGATTACTCCGTCGGACGGCGGGAAGGATTCCCGTCCAATCAATCCCACCACCACCACGACAGTTGCACCCGTAACCCTGTCCGTGTCCGTAGTCACTCAGCCGCAAACTACAGTCTGTCTGGTGTCAGGGCAGGCATGCCACCGCGGACGACCTGCTGAATGAAGCTCTTGTTCTCATCGTTGCGAGAGGCGAGACCACCGCTCGTGTCACGACAATTGCCCTGGCGCATTTGTTGGAGAACGAGCATTTGCTCGCACGTCTGCGGAGAGAACTTGACAAGTTGGACTTCGGATCACGGCCTCCGACCAGTCGCCAGCTGGAGGAGATCCCGCTGATGAAGGCCACCGTCCAGGAAGGCTTGAGGATCGCCGCTCCAGTAGCGGACAGCGCAAAGCTGATCGCGCCAAAAGAGGACTTGGAATGCCACAGCTGGAGTATACCACGTGCTGTAAGTCTTCTCCCCTCCACATCTCGACGCGTCTGCTGACACATCCCAGACTCCCTGCTCTATGGACATCCAGACCGCCGTTTTTGATTCAGACATCGTTCCGGAGCCCTATGCCTTCGATCCCGATCGATGGCTCCGTGCCGCAGAGAAGGGCGAGCGGCTCGATCGGTATCTGGTCACGTTTTCGAAGCATATGAGGCCCTCGCCTGTCTAGGCACCAATGTCGCATACGCTGTGCTGCATCTCGGCATTGCTGCCATCGTGGCGAGATTTGACCTTGAGCTGGTAGGTTCTGACAGGAGGGGGGACATTGAAATCGTGAGCGACTGTTTCATTGGTATGCCGTCGAAGGAGTCGCAAGGTGTGAGGGCCAAGCTGCGAGTACGAGAGTGATTGCCAACGACGGGCTGTTGCTGCGTGGGGTGTACCATCTGACTGATATTCCCGCCATGTCGCTGTTCAACTGGTCACTGCAGTGATGCGGAGGTCTTCCGCTTGGAGGTCGTGCTTGAGTTAACGGACAAGAAGACTGAACTGAAGTTGAAGACTAGGTGCTAGCAAAAAAGGCTCTTTACTTGTCCAATGCTGGCTGTCTCTTGCAGCCATGCAGTGGTCTTGTGCTTTGTGCTCGTGTCTCTGACCCAGGTCCCAAGCTGTCGGCAGCCTGATCCAGCCAACAACTCGACTCCGAGAACGACAGCTCAGCTATACGCCACGATGCCAACATTTTTCAAGCAGATCGGCCGACATGTGAAGTCACCTGTCGATCTAGCCCATCTTCGGCCAGTTCACTCCGCAAAACGCCACGTGAAACGCCAGCCGAGGCGACGACCCCACAGCAGTTTTGTGTGTGCACAGCTCTGGCTTCATCTTTTTGACTTCTGTGATGCATGACAGATACTCGCTATTGTTGCTAGTCGTAGGTCAGATCCGACGTTGCTGGAACGCAGCAGTATGTTCATGCATGCCGCAAGAAGATGGCCGAGGTTTGAAATGGTGGATGATTGTTTTGCCCTGTCATTTTGTTAACTGAGCATTGATCGCGGGAACAGGATGTCGACTGTCGTGTGCGGGTGGAGGACAATCTGCTTAACGACGCTGGAACACGACGGAGGACATTGAGAACCTACAGGGCAGGCTGTATCGTCCCCAAGCACTGCTGAGCTCATGAATCAAGCATGAGTTATCCGCAAGCCATCATCGCCGGCTACCTTTTGAAGATGCGGAGTTCCCACGGCTGTGGCGCATGGCAAGCTCCATCGCTACGGCTCCATTCGTACTGCCATAGCGGAGGTTCTACCAGTTGAGGAATAAAATTTTATACCGAGGACTGTTTCCTCTGCCCAAGGAATGTTGGCTGCGGTCGGCGCTGCCGTGCCATCGACCTTGTCGTTGGCCAAAAGGGCCCCAATCCCTGCTCAAATGCGGGTCCGTTGGTTGCTTGCGAATTCTCGATCTTGGTAAAATCGTGGTCTTGCTGTTACAGCTCGAGGGACGCCAAGGCGACAAGCATTGACTCGAACGTCCATCGCGGTCGACTGACGACAAAGGCACAATGGCGCTGGCAGTACTTCAAGCCGCGCAGCAATTGGCAATCCTATCACCATCGATCGACCAGCCCATAGCACCTGGCCAGGCCGTGACAGTGTCCTGGAAGTCGCCATACAAGTTTACGAACGTCGAGGTGCTACAAGGTCCTGACAATAATGGTCTATACTCGACAGACATTCTTGCTGGTGAGTCGTCAAGGTTCAGTGAGGAGGTTACAAGATTCTAAAAGGAGTTCTAGCAAACGCCACTCAAGACTTGAATACCTTAACCTGGACTGCCAACTCGGCCCCCGGAAATGACTACAGCGTGCCTTTCCTCTTCCGGTTGCAAAAGGGTGATTTGCCAAATGATTGTGCGATATGCACAACAAGCACGTCTGCGTTCAGGGTTCTGAATCCCGATGCTCCTGCGGCGGAGTCTCCCAGCTCTGGAGCGACAACTGCACAAACGACGGAGATGACGGTAGCTGCCTCGACCCCGAGCGCTGCATCAACGAGCAGCTCTGCAAGCGGAAGCACGGCGTCTGTAGGATCAAGTATGGCGGGGGCCACATCTGTTTCCTCAGCCATGGAGATGTCAATGGGCCCCTCAGGCTCAAGCACTGCAGTTGCGATGTCCACATCGGCCGCCGTCATGTCAAGTTCAGCGCCCTCATCCTCAAGTGCTGCGAGCGCCGCAGCCGCCAGTGCATCTTCAACCTCTGTTTACCAACAAATAACAGAAGAGGACTACCATCCGCCTTCGAAAGAGACGCTCGCACTAGGTCTCGGCATTGGTATTCCACTCGGGCTCCTCGCGATCGGCATGATCGCGTTCCTCCTCTGGGACAAAAAGCGCAAACAGAAAAAGTATGTAAGTGAACCCAACATGGAAGAGGTAGGCGTAGGCTACTGACACAAAGATCCTTTCCAGGCATCAAGCGCGATGGGACATGATGAACAGCGACGAGGAGAAGACGTAATGGACGAGAAAGTGCACATGCCGCCGAGGGGGAGTCAGGCTAGCGGATGGACAAGCAAGCATAGTCACAAGACTGTGTCTTCGTACCACTCGAAGTTTGACTTCGAAGGGGAGGATGGAAGCGCGACGGAGAGCTGGCTGCAGGAGGCCGTAAGGGCTGGGAGAAATATGTGGGTGTGACAATGGCGGTGGTCGTTTGCGTTCACCGTCATTCGTACATTCTGCTTCTTGATGCGTTGTAGCGTAATGATTGATGTAATGATGTTGATGCCACGGATGAAGACGTATACACCTCATCCTGAGCGCGATCGAAGAAGAAGCTTGGTACCGCGAACAGTTTCAGAAGTCGCTATGACAACGAAAGCTTGAGATGCCGGCAAGGCAGTTTGCTGGAAGCTAAAAGCTGAGCTGTAAGTGATGTCCTCGGTAGGTGCTATCATTTGCTCTTGCATTCCTCTCTTGACCATAGCCATTTACACGTGCTGATCGTCTACACGACCGCTGAGCCCAATGTTGCAGAGACGTCTGTTGTCTTAGTGGCAGACGCTCACGAACTCACGCTGTTGGTCATCGGCTACGGTCTTGGTCCAATGTCGTGGTCACCAATGTCGGAAGACGACTTCATGAGCCGCAGTCCAGGATACATTGGCACGCTTGTCGTCTTTGTTGCTCTCCAAGGCGCAGTTGTCACATCGAAGAGCTTCAGCGTATTAATGTCCTTGCGCTTCATTGCCGGCTCTTTTGGGTTTCCGTCTCTGGTGCTGGCAACAGGAAGCGCATACGCCGTCTTCATTCGGGTCGTTGCTGCAGTCTATGGGCCTGCTCTTGGCCCATGTACAATCGTATGCACAGTTTCGCCATGGTGCCGCGCTCGCCGCCGTCCTGCCAAGTCCCATAGTGAACACGCGGTGCACGAGGGGGCGCGACCAACGGGTCGGTCTCTAGAGAAGATGATATATGTGGTGAGTATCATAACGGATGCGGACAAAAGCTATAGAAGTTTATTGCACGGCGTGCACGGTCGCATACCGTGCATAAATACCTCGTTCTAATTTATGTTGCTCTTAAAGGTATAGCTCACTTAATATATAGCCGATTAGCTTTATATTTAGACTATATTGTTATTATATAGTATTCTATTAACTATATAAGTATTATTATAATAGGTATTATAGTTCTTTTAATATCTACTCGTATTATATCTTAACCTAAATTAGACTATCTAGCTCTTTA
>MWSO01000069.1:0-162186 GCA_002116355.1 Dothistroma pini CBS 116487
TATTACTATAATAAAAAGAGACTATAATAAGCTTTATAACGATACTATAAGTATCTTAATTGAAGGTGTATTAGGTGAGTTATAGTGGTATACAAACAATAGGTGCTATACGCGTCCCATTAGCGCGACACGCTAGGGGCGGCCACCTCCATCTTTAGCGAGCCTCGGTCCTTGTGGACTTTTCGGCGGAAAGATCTTCCAGCTCCACAGCTGAGCGATCTCAAGCGGGTGGTAAATGCCATCTTACATTCACAGTCCACAGCAACCAGTTAGCGAGGCACAGTACCGCCATCAAGAGATCTCGTCAGCAGATTGTAATTGTCAACGCTCCTTCACACAAACTTCTGCGACTTCAATAACCCAAAGATTGCGAACATCCCCATTCCAACAGGCATCCACCCAAGATGGTCGGGACATTTGCCCACCTAGCGACTTTACTCCTACTTCCGGCATCAATACACGCCGTATTTGACTGCAAGAACATCCGCGCCGATGACCAGTCTTTCAACTTCGCCGCGCTAGGCGGACCAAAAGAGGTTAACTGGCAACGGAAGACGGCCCCTTCAATAACGAACACCACTTTTACCGTCGACATATGCGATACGCTCAAAAAGACCAAGGATAAGCCAAAGGAGCAGTGTCCTACAGGTACACGAGTCTGTGGTATCCAGAGGATATACGAGGATGATGGCACCAACCTGGTGCAAGAAGTAATACCGATTGCAGGAGAATATGCGGTCAGCGATGGAAGACATCTGGACGCGAAATTCACCAGATTGAAAGGAAGTGAGAGCAACGAAGACTCGAAGAAGGAAGGTGTAAGAGGAGAGCTGCACGGCGGCATGTGGGAGAAGAAGAAGCAAAAGGCCATCATCGAATTCATTTGCGATGCTGATTGGGAAGGCACTGAGGGTTTCGGAGACGACTCCAACGCCCTGGGATTCGGTAGCATGAGCAAGCGTGACGATGAGGATGATGGCGAAGACAATCGCGAATTGCCAAAGCTCGACGAGGGCAAGGCGCTGGAGTTCGTCAGATACGACACCGACAAGGACGACGTCAGTGTGCTACGCTTGGCGTGGAAGACAAAATACGCATGTGAAGACGCGGCTCCACCCAAAAAAAATCCAGGCAACAAGGCCAAGGGCTGGGGGTTCTTCACGTGGTTCTTGATCATCGTCTTCTTGCTAGCAGCTTCGTACATCATCTTTGGGTCGTGGCTGAATTACAACCGATATGGCGCGCGTGGATGGGATCTGATACCTCATGGCGACAGCATTCGCGATATTCCATACATTGTGAAAGATTGGACGAGTAGCATGATGGATAAGACGAGGGGTGGAGGATCGCGCGGAGGTTATTCTGCTGTGTAAGCTATATGCCCAGTGCGCGTGGAGACATATGGTATGTCTTTCACGAATGTTCAAGCAAGAAGCACCTGCTGACAAGACAACAGTAGCATATAGACTTCTTGTGTAAAGCCTTTACCCTTGTGCAAGCTGGCATGCATTTCGCGTGCGAGGCGAAAGTCCTCAAAACTAGAGCTACTAACACCTACGGCAACATGTTCTCACTACTACCCTCCGTTACTCTACTTCACGAAAAACCACAACAGGGTACAGGCTTTCAATACTTCGATACTTAAATTTTACACATTCGGGATGCGGTCTTTCCACGACCAGGACCCAGTAATGCGAAAAATTAAGGCGTTCACGGCGCATCTGACCTGCTTCCTCGGGCCTTTGCGATCTTGGTACTGTGTCTTTGGGGGGCGGCTGTATCGTTACGGCAGGCAAAAAGTGGCGGTTATGGGAGGAATCGAGAGCGGGCTTCACGGTTCGCAACAATCAGACGTTGGGCTGAAGATGCAAAGAAAGGACCCCCGGCGAGAAGGTATACGGCTCATCATTCTAACGCAATCTGGAAGAGCTCGGCCTGTTGGAGATATCGATCAAGACAATTCATGAGATGATGACCCGTCATGTCTCCCTACAGACTGACCGCTTCACTTTCCCGTACGTCTGGACCGGCATAGATAGCACTGAAGAGTGATGCAGCATCTGCTTGGAAGACCCGCACAGCCCCGTCGTTCTACCTTGCGGAAGGCACACTTTCTGCCGAAACTGCATCGCAAAGTGGCTCCAGCGAGATCCATCATGCCCGTTATTCCGATTCGATTACAACCAGCGCAACGTTGCTTATATCATACCCAGCCCGAGGAGCCAGAGCAGTTGCTGGAATTCGACATGCCCGTCGTGATCGAGGAAATAGCTCAACGATTCGAGAACACTCGGGAGTGGTACACCGACCTCTACAAAAGCCCCTTCGGCAGTTTTCAGGAACAGGCGTTAGACTACGAAGAGATGGTGAGGGACATGTTCGCAGTGCGATCTCCGGCGATTTCCGGCGGGCATCAACTATGCAGCCCACATATACAGGGACGAGAATGGGTCATCAATGGACAAGCTTAACTGTGACATCTAAGGTAAGAGATACACAGTTCATACGACGGACCTGAGTCTTGCACTGGCAGCCAAATGTGGCGACATCCTCTTGCACTGACAATGCTAATATTTCCCTCGTTGCAGTAATCGCCGACGAGTCGGATCTGATCCTTAGCCAGGAGCTCAAGAACAAGGTATGTGTACTGTGTGAATTCCGTGACGAAACCCAGCTACAGACATACGAGCGATATCTCAACGAGGGTTGCTTGTACTAGATCATTGCTGCACTATTCGTTGCAAAAGGGCCTCACTTGCAGAGCCGGGGAAGGAAGTTCTGGGCTCGATGGCATAAGACAGTGCAGGTCTGCCTTCGAAGTGATCTTGCTCAAAACAGTCAAATGTCGATTGAATACTCTCTTCCCTGAAAGTCGCCGGTACCATCAGTACATGGACGTGCGCAGCTGCAGAGCACAAGGGACAATTGCCTCGCGGCGGACGATAGGGAAGCATTCATCAGCAATCTTACGAGGCAAGAACTTATGATGTCCTGATGTTGTCGATGCTCAAGCCCGCTCATCGGAACAGTCGGATATCATCCTATTGGCAAAGATGTGGTCAATCTCGACATCTTCGTCGGCGCTGCTACGTCGATGTTGTGGCCTTAGGCAACGATGCAACGGTCAGGCCTTCGGATCCGGCGGCCCGAACGAATCTCACTTTAGCGTCCGCGGCGTGCATCCATGGAACTTGCTCGAGACTTGGAATCGAACATGTAGGGGCTGAGAGCATCATCAGAACATCTGCTTGAAACTTTCTACTTTCTGTAAATCACTTCGTTTGGCCCGGATTGCCCCTCTGCAAGGCCATTGCCTGTATCTCATCCGACTCGAACAGGCCCACACACCCAGTAACACCGCCTACCAGAGGTCAACACACGAATTACGATGGCCGGAAAGGTCATCAGCCAGGCAGTCAAGAATGCGACTCAGGTAGCCGGTACGTAGAAAGACTCACTGGGAAGAAGCGCGACCCACGTCACAAGCTACTATCCCTGGCGGTCACCGCTGCCATTCTCCACTGACAACAAGCAGGAAAATCCTTCAACCCATACTACCCGGCCGGCAGCATCATTGAAGGCTATGCAGCGAACGAATGGAGTGTCCCAGCACTCTTGGGCGTGTTCTTCGGGGTGTGCACGCTGCTGTTCTCTGCGACATACGTCCTGGCCAAGAGGATTCAGCCGACTCTGAGCAAAGGCGAACTTCTCACCATAATGTGGTTCGTACTATCCGGCGCGATACACATTTTCTTCGAAGGATACTATGCTGCCAACTACGCTACGTTGGGATCAAAGCAAACGCTCCTGGGCCAGATGTGGAAGGAGTATGCCTTTTCCGACTCCAGGTACCTTACCAAGAACTCTTTCGTGCTCTGTATGGAGAGCATTACCGCGCTGTTCTGGGGGCCAGGAAGTTTCCTGGTGGCAGCCCTGGTTGTGGCCAGACATCCGATGCGGTATCCTCTGCAGATGCTCGTTAGCATGGGGCAATTCTATGGTGATGTGCTGTACTACGCAACCAGCTTCTTCGACCATTATGTTGCGGGCATCTCATACTCGAGGCCAGAGGCATTTTACTTCTGGTTCTACTTCGTTCTCATGAATTTCTTCTGGATCATCATACCAGGCTGTAAGTTGCGAGCGCAATGAGTGGAGTTTGCCTATTCTGACGATCCTGCAGACCTCATATATCAAAGTGCTGTGGTTTCGGCCAATGCAATAGCGACAGTCCACAAGAGCAAAAAGGGCAAGAAAGCTTTGTGATTCTCGCGACGGAGTATCAGCTGCCATCCGCAAGAGTCCAGGATCACTTTAGTGACTCGCGCGTTTCAGATGATTCTCAGCGAAGGCGATTTCGAAAGCGGACGCCAGACTTCGTATAACTAGACAAGCCTCGTAGCAAGGGTATATGATTCACATTTTCACATGTTTTCCTGGTCGTGCGGGGCAACAGCGCGTCTCTAACTCCAAAGTCCATCTTCGCGTCTTCAACTTCGTGTGATACAACAACACCATGGCGTCTAACAAGCAAACCACGAATGCGCTTCTAACGGAGCACTTTCGATATACTCCGCTGGTACATCTTGTTCATCCTGCTACAGGCTTGCGACTGACGTATTGAGCAGACACTGCTGGACGACATTATCAATACCGTCAACGAGCTTGTGTTCCGGGCAGTCAATGCGATCGAAGAAGGATTCGGCGGGACGACAGCGCAGCAACTTGGTTTCCAACTCGACGAGGAAACAGCCGCATCGCTACCGAACGAGGAGGCTAGAAGAGAGAAGCTTGCGGAGTTCAAGCAGAACGAGGTGGACAACGGCATCGTCAAGCTGGAGAGCCTGCTAAATGCGACAGTCGACAAGGATTTTGACAAGTTCGAGATATACACCTTGAGAAATATACTCGCAGTTGGACATGCGGAGGAAGACCTGGCAAACTGGGTCCGGCTGGACCATTATAAGGGCGTGGATGTTGTGAACGCGGAGGAAGTCCCTACACCAGAGCAAGTGCAGCTCCAGCGGAGGAAACTGCACGAAGCGGCGAAGCTGAACACAATGCTCAAGGCAGAGGAGGCGAGGAATGCTGCAATACTGTCACAACTGAGCAGATTGATCGGGGCGGAACCGAAGCAGGAAGGAGAAGACGGCAAGAACAAGGCACCGTTCGCTTTCTTGAAATCATCTGCGGCGACAGCGCAAGCGCAAAAGTTGGCACAGGACACACAAGACACCCTCAAGCAGATCCCAGCGCTGCAGCAGCTTCTCGAGAAGCTCAAGGACGCGATGCAGAACATTCCAAACCCGCGACATTTACAATTCGATGACTCCAACTCGAGGGAAGGCCGGCGTAGACAGTATCTCAATGCCCAGACAAGGCGGGCGCTGGAGAGAAAGGGTGTTGATCCGGAATCTGGCGCGGGATCGTCACTTGCAGCTGGACGAAGAATGGGTCGCGAAGAGCTGGAAGGCATTGAGAGCGTTGCGCAGGCGTTGGGTGGCGCACACTCTAGCCGAAGCGAATGAGATGGAAGAATCACAATTGAAATATGACCGACAGCATGTGGAGTCTGGCGTTGAGAATGGCTGAATGCACGACGAGAGCGCTGAGAGCAGTGCAGACTTGGCGCATGGTGCTGACATTCGAGATACCCCGAGAGAATGACGAGGCGCAGGTTTGCATGTCACATCGGCACAGACGGTTTCACCACATCTTCATCCCCCACACGATGCCGAATGTATAAAGTGCTCGCTACCACGAGTGCAAACACCTCTTAACAATGTTCAAGAATAATGCCTGGCTCACAAGAAGTGACGCTCATCGCAGTCGTAAAGCCAGCCGCTGGCAAGCATGCAAGAGTCAGTCATATGATCACCAATTTTACACGTACGGACAACGTACTGACAGCAATCCAGTTCCAGCAATTGACGGAGGAGTACGCAGAGTACGTGCATCAGCGTGAGCAAGGCACCTTGCAGTTCAAGCTGCAGAAAGAGGAGGGCGAAGGTCGCTTTGCACTGGTAGAGAGGTCTTCGCTTATCGAAGAACATCCCACTGTGCTCGTCCAAGCGAATCAACAGGTACGAAACTCGGAAGGACCTGAACGCGCACAGGCAGGGCCCAAAGCACCAGCAATTGGTCCTCACCTTCGCCGAGGAATCGATACCGAGTGAGCTGCCGATTCTGTTCATTGGCAATGCTGTAGCTGGTCACAGTAGTCGATAGGTTTGGGAATGATCAATCGCTAGACTCGGGGACGAATTACAGTCATAATATTGACCGGATTTTTATGTCTCAGATGCATCTATTTCTACGTGGTCTTCACTCAGCTCTGCCAGAAATGCCTCTAGTACACTCCAGGAATCAAGCGGTATGGTACCAGCTTGCAGTACTCGTCCCACTTCTCGCCATACTTGTTCCGGCACCGCGTGTCGTCTCTGCCAATGCGGTGGTGCAACAGGATGCACATGAAGAAGAAGTACGACCATGGCAGAAAGTGGGCGAAGCCGCACGTTGCGCAGAACGCCCAGCTCTGGACCAGATCGGCCAGGTAGTTGGCGTGCCTGGCGACTCCCCACCATCCGCTGGTGAGCAGAAGACTATCATGGGTCTTGTTGTCGCTCGTTTGGTACTTAACTCTGATGAAAGTCGCAGGACGGCCCCAAAGCTTCGCATTGCCGTTGTTTCTGCGGACATAATCGCGCTGGGAGTTGGCCTGTCTGAAGATGGCGTAGCTCACGAATCCCAAGGCTAAGATACCTACTGACTGGGTTGGTGTCAATTGGGTCGGGTACCTCGCCAGATACTGCGCTTGCAGTGTGTAGAATGTCGGTAAGAACGTAGTGTCTCCCCATGCCAGCATGAAGCCAAAGTGGTCGTGGCTGATATCGATTGTGCGAGTGTACCAGTCTTCATGCCAGAAGAAGTCCACAGTATACAGCGTCTGCAACACCAGCACGATCAACATCGACGCTGTTACGTAGCCAAGGGTCTGATACTGATGCGCCGCCCATGAGAGATCGACCAGCGTCCAAGCCACGATTCCAGGTCGTCCATTGTGGAAGAACTTGAAGTCCCAGTATGTGCCGAAGCGAGGATTCAATTCTACGCCAGCCCAGAAGTCGTAGATCCATGAGCCGGATAGCTTCCGATCTTCCGGGTGTGATGGGAAGTAGTAGCCTTTGAGCTGGGCTAGAGCAGCGAGGAAGAAGCCGTAGACGTTGACAGCGACGAGGAGTCCTTCCCAATGCTTGGCGACAATAGCGGCATCAATGGTTCCAGTGGCGGCGGTGGCAATATATAGTACGTGGGTGATGGTCCATGCAAGCAGCCCATTCGCAGTGTACTTCATCAGATTGCCACCTGGAGTACGTTGGCCATAGCAAGTCAGTCCTGGTAGAACTCCGTACAGTAGCGCCTGCCACAGTAGCCATCCTGCATACCCGGCAATGGCAGCTGTTGATGGTCGTGGGAGGTGACTCAGAAGGAACGGAATGCCTCCTTGCTCAAATGCATCTGAAAGTGTTTCGAGAAGTGAGCCGTTGTAGTGCTCAAGGGCTGTCCAGTTGAGGATGATGAGAATGGGACATCCGATCACCATGCCCAGACATCCCAACGTGTTCTCGAGCTTGGCCTTGGTGTTACGGCCCTGTCGAAAGGAAAGGTGTTAGCTATGCTCGACAGCAGGCGGAGACGATTCGACATCCAGCACGAAGCACGAAGTGAGGTGCAGGCGCCTATGTCTCAATACTGCCTATGCCTTGAATGCTTCAGTACTTACCCAGAGTACAGGCTTGGACAGCTCTGGGCTGATGGTTGCCAGTATCTCCATCGTCATGATCTGTCTCCGTGTCGTTGTGCCAGCGCAGACAGCACGGAAGTGGCCGGACAGGAAAGTGCTGATGACAACGTTGTTGTTGTTGTTGTTGTTGTGGTTGAGTTCACCTGCAGTGTCCCTTGCCAAATTGATTATACTTCTCCCTGTGCCAGCGACTGCCTGTCATAGCCTCCGCCGCAAACATTAATAATAAGAATGTTCAAACACAGGCGTGAACAACGAGTCGTACGTTATTCACTATCGCCGGGCGTGAGCCACACATCTAACGGGGTATGTAGGCCGCAAACTAGTTCTACCGCTTACGGATTGAAGTCACCAGCTTTGTTCCACTGCCCGCCTGCACCGCTTTTCGGTGAGTGCGGTCAGGTGCGGCCATCTATCAACTTTCTATACTGCCCATTTTGCCGTGTTGTCGTGGGAAAACATGCATGACGCGGTGGCCAAGAACCCAAATTGCACTGATCACTGTGACGGTTCCATGCTACCGCGAAACTAGACACGCCATCTGGTGGCGTCACGGACCATCGCGTTGCAGATACGTGGCCCAAGACGAACGTCGCAGGCTTGTCGGCGATTGGTGAGACGTTTCGTGTCGCTAATGGCGCCAAAGTAGCATGGGATACAGTAGTAGCATGGGCTGCATGTAAGACATAGTCACAGCCTCTATGCATACGTGGTGGACTGGTGGTGTTTGAGGTTGTCAGAGATTGAGTTCAGCAGCACATGCAGGATTTTTCTTCCTTCGGCACCTCGTGTGGTTAGAGGAGGCACAAGACACGCTTTGTAATGTGACAGCGGGTATACTGCAAGTACTGCTCAACAGCCACTTCGATACTATGCTAACAAGTGCAGTATGGTGAATCATCATTCGTGCGACGGCTACATGCGTACTGACGCCAGAGGCTAGATGTGCTTTCCTCCAGCCATGAACCTGAGACGATGCATCGCCATAGTACCGAGGGTTGGAGACAATTATGAACATCGAAGTGCTCGTAAGAGCATCCCTGTGAGCAGCAAGGTCCCTTCGCAATCGCTCATTTCCACACACGCGAATGCCTTCTGCATGGTGCCACATAGCTATCCTTGACAGCGTGGACTTGGCCAGAAATTGAAGGAGGGAAAGGGGTGGTGAATGTTAAGTCGATAGGCGAGCTGGCCGGGTGCAGGAGGCTCGCGATACAATGTCCTTTGGCAGGCTGATTAGTCGCTGTGCAGAGGCGCGGCAAGCTCTTGTGACGATTTGGCGCATGAACGTGTATCCTCGGATTGATCACGTCTCGCGGCGATGTTTCGTTCATCAGCTCCGGGCCCCACCACTTGATACATGGCGCCTAGTCCATGGCAAAGTCGAATCATTGTCGAGGTCTCGCAATGCTTGATCGTTTCCACGAAAGAGCGGCTTTTGGCACGACTCACGCCTTCCTGGCCTTGACTATTGCTGATCTCCCGGTACGACATCGTCACCAACTCCACGTACATGTATACCGTTCTGATTGACAAACACCCACTTGCCTCTGCTCCTTGTCCATGTGCCTCTGATGCCGCTCTGCATTATCGTCCCTGCCGATTGTCCTTTGATTCTCAACCCGAATGCTACAGATGCCGTGCCCTTCTTCTCATCAACTTCTGCATTGACACTGATGCATTCGAAGCCATATTCAGGGTCGGCCTCACCAATCTTCTTGAACGCTGACAGATACGTTTCGCGCGATGTGGTGCGTGGATGCCCCGTATGCTCCATGTGGGCGGTAGTGTTTGGAGCAATGTATTGCTCGAGCTACGAGTGGTCACAATCTCGGTTGTTCAGAACAAGGACAAAGTCCTTCGTGAGCTGCTCGAGGAAGGCGGCAGCAGCGGGCCGGGGCACAGTCGGTGTTGGAGCAGGGAAGGGAGAAGGCAAGCTCAGGGCGCCCATATTTCGAGTGTTCGAGGTCCACGTTCTGGTCGTCCAGACGTATGGGCTATATACTATGCTCACATGCGTTGTGCTCACGGTCGTAGTTAGGTACTCACCCAGGAACTTATTGGTTCCAGACTCTCAGCTGGCGTCGGCAGATGCTCTACGAATAGCAAAGCACGATGGCTGCTATGGCGGCTGGCATTGTCTGTGTCCAAAGGCATGAAGCCAATAGTGGTCACATGCAAGTCCGTGATGAAGTCCCTCAGATCGTGCGTGAAGGACAACAAACGCAATAACTTCTCGCGAAAGACCGCCGTTGCTGGGACCCCAAAGCTTGAGTCATGCCGAACACGAGTTTGACCTCACTCTTCACTTCAACTTCGCATGCTCCTGGATACATGTATCACGACAAGGAGCCTCGATCTTCTGATCGTTGAAGTGGTTCTCATGACCTTGGCCAGGCTCTCCGATCGTGTGGAGACTTCTTTGGACATGCCCGCAGTGGGCTTCGGCATGCTGTACCCCGAAGCTCATCACCATCTCCAAAGATCCACAGCTGGGAATACACGTGCTGACGCCATCGCAGCCAAATGTCCACCGCGGCACGAAACGATAGAACCCCTTCTGCTACAAGTGGGATAAGTACTGCTTTTTGGCGATCGAGGCTTTTCTGAGGGTCTACTCTATGGGATGGCCGCACAGGCTGCAGCTTAATGCAAACCTTTTCCGTGCACGCGGGCTATGGTCGTCAAATTGAATCATTCTGCTGGTCCTCGTGGTATACAACTTCCACGTCAGCGACATGTCACCTATTCTTCTGGGCAGAAAACATCATGCAGGTACGAAGATCTCTACGCAATGGCGTTTCCGAGCTTCCAAAGCAGCCCCCACGACGATACAGTTGGAATTCCTATCGATACATTAAGAGGCAGACAGAATAAATCACGTCCAACCGTGCTTTCTTGCATTTCGTGAACGCCTAAAACGACATGTCTATCTTCAAGTGCCTGGTGGCACTGTCCTCGCTAGCAGCAGTGACTGCGATCCCTCAGGCTAGTCCTACTGGGAGTGCAGTACCAGCTGTGACCAGCACGACTGTCAATGGCAAGACTTATGTGTACGAACAGTTGGCTGGCTTTGGTTTCGTTCCATCAAACGCGACAGACAAGTTCGGCGACACCATTGGTGGCCATGGCTCATCGATCGCAGTCGACCGCAACTCCTGGGTTCGTGCAGGAAACAGCTACACAGGGTTGCTGTACACTCTTCCGGATAGAGGATGGAATACAGAGGTTCGAGCATGCATGATCTCTCAACTCCGTTCCAGTGTATTGACAGACATGCAGGGTACTCTCAACTACCAGATCCGAATCCACAAGTTCTTGATCACCTTCACTCCGAATGATACGGCGACTGTGGCGAGCCCATCACCACCGAACCTGCAGTTCAAGTACTTGGACACTACCCTGCTTACTGACCCAACCGGTCAGCCAACTTCCGGTCTCGATGGAGGTATCACTGGCCCATACCTCAACTTCCCTCGGGTCGGAGAGGCGCCATCGACTAAATACACCGGCGATGGCTTCGGTGGCGCTGGATCGGGTGGCAAGCCTGTTGTCGTTGACTCTGAAGGCCTTGTCTTGGGCCCAGGGGGAACCTACTGGGTACACATGCACTCTCAGGGAATGTGAGAGAGACGGACGTTAACTCGATCATCATTTAGGTATCTGACGAGTACGGCGACTACATCTACCAATTTTCCCCTCTCGGCAACCTGCTCAGGACTATTCGACCACCACCTGCTTTCATCCCCGTCCGCAATGGCAACGAGTCCTTCAGTGCAAACTCGCCACCACGGTACAACCCAGCACTCGTGCCAACACCTGGCGATCCAACATCTGGCAGAGCGAACAACCAAGGACTCGAGGGACTCACAATCAACCCAGCTGGCAGCAGGCTGTTCGCGTTGACACAATCCGCACTCATCCAGGACACAGCTGCAGGCAGCAACCCAACCTCGCGCAACGCTCGCCTGTTGGTCTACGATATTACCGGCCTTTCCGCACGTCTCGTCGGGGAGTACGTTGTCCCATTGAACCACGTCTCTGCCAGCCCAACAAGCAAGATCGCTAGACAGAGCGAGATCCACTACATTAGCGACACACAATTCTTCGTTCTAGGCCGCGACTCCGGCAAAGGCCGCGGTCAAGGCGCAGGCAACACGCAGAGCGTTTACCGTGACATCGACATCTTCGACATCAGCGCTGCTACCAACATCGCTGGCAAGTCTGACTTCCAGGGTGCATCCGTCGCGCCAGGTGGAGTTCTTCTGCCCAATATCACTGCTGCCTCATACACTCGCTTCGTGGACTTCAACATCAACGCTCAGCTCAATCGCTTCCAGTACAGCAGCAGTGGACCTGCTATCCACAACGGTGGTGCTATCGATGAGGGTCTGCTCAATGAAAAGTGGGAGTCGATCGCTCTGTTGCCAGTCAACAAGAATCTTTCCGGCCAGGCGGTCAATGATGAATACTACCTTTTCTCGCTCTCTGACAACGACTTCATTACTCAAGACGGACATCTCAAGGGAGGACAGTTTAGCTACGCTGACAGCAGCGGTTATAACCTTGACAACCAGGCGCTCGTCTTCAAGGTCAAGCTCCCCAGTGAATCGGGTCCATTGGTTGGCTAGATAGTCTGTACGATCCGAAGCATCGCCCATGGCGGATGAACACGAAGGAGAACAACCTGCACAGACGTAGCATATCCAACCCAATCAGTCGTTCCTGCCAACCTGCGTTGTAAGCCCGCCGCTAGAGATTCTGGAGCTCCTGCTTTCCGTACAGTGTGTTCCTTCTATTCAGCTTTGCGACTGCAGCGACACAACAACATCATAACACAGGCAGGCTCGCTGTGACACTCCATCCACACGCTGCATGATCAGAGGATTGTTGACGGCGAGAGCGACCTTCGCACCCATATGGCACTTGGCAGATGTAGCAGCCGCAGATACGGACCGCGTGGAAACTCGCTGCACGCCTCCACCCACCAGCGGCACACCTGTCTCTAAGGCCTGGCCTGACCACGAGCTGACTCTACCAGGGAAACATTGCAGTGATGAATTTGCTTGACATCGGTAAAGCAGCTGTAGTATTCCACTTCCGACGGCGAAGGTACAAGGCACAACGTGACCGGTGTGAAGTGGGGAGCCGGCGGAACAGGAGAGATATAAGCAACGGTTCCCGCACTTCGCATTTCGCACTCTGTTCTCTCCTACGATAATGACAAGTCTTCTCTTTCTCACCCTGTGCATCTGTGCCTCACTCAGGATTCAGCCACGCCCGCCGCGATGCTGCAAAACGTCGCATCCGGCCGAGCCAGTTCCATCGCGCGCAATCCACATCAGCCAACACCCCGGTCCCCCACGAGCGCAATGGCCCCGGTGATGAGGCTTTCATCAGACGTCTTCCTCGCTGACGGACGACCATCAGCAGCAGCAGCGTCCCTGGGTCGGCACCGATGGTGGTTCCAGCCAGCCAGGCAACCCTCGCTGTTTCGCGTTTTCGCTGCGCCGTGCGCCAACTCTGTTCATCATCAGAGCCGCGCCAATTGGTGCGCTTACAAGACACGTGATGACTTTATGCTGAGGATGGAGCTGTAGACTTGCGACCTGCACGACTGTGACCTCCATGAGGCGTCTCGCTTTCCGTGGCTGACTTCCATCTCAGCTATTCACACCTTCACTGGGTGACGCGTTGCTTTCTTCACGTTCTCTGTTCGTTGTCGCCGCGAATTCGGACATACCATACCATCAGCGAAGATGGCGCATTCGCATTCGCATTCGCCCAGCATCGCAGAAACGCGCCAACTCGCACATGCGACTGTCGAAAAAATATCTCAGACGACGCAGCGACTATCACAGCCGATCGCGAGCAGTTTAGAGCATTTCAATCATGTGTTAGCGAAGAGTTTACATTGCTGCCACGAGCTGCTGAGCTCGCGACCCGAGCTTGGTGGACTGGTTGGCACATGTATCGACTCGTTTCGATGCCTGTCTTCAGTTGCCGTTTTGGGTGTCCTGGTAGCCACGTTTGCCGCATATGTGGTATACCAACTGCACTTCCATCCTCTGGCAAAATATCCTGGGCCACTGCTTGGCCGGTTAACGCAGTGGTACGACGTATATCACGCATATGTTGGTGACAAGCACATCTTGTTCTACCGCTTACATCAGAAATACGGAACAGTTGTGCGCTTCTCACCAAATTCGCTATCAATTAACGACCCGCGGGCGTTGAAGACTATATATGCACATGGCGCAAACGTCCGAAAGTCGGTGTTCTACAAGTGCTTCAGGGCCGTACCGCAAGCAATCAGCACGTTGCTGGCAACCGAAAAGCACCATCATGCTCGTAAGCGCAGGATCATGGGTCAGGCCTTCTCCGACACTGCGTTGAGAGGGTTCGAGCAGTATGTGCTTGGGCATACACAGGACTTAGTTGATCGAATTGGCAGCGCCGTAAGTCAATCTGGTGCAGAGAAAGCACGATGGAGCGCTCCACTGGACATGGCCAGCTGGTGCAATTGGTTGGTTTTCGACATCATGGGAGACCTCGTGTTTGGCCGATCTTTTGGGACCTTAGGCGAGAAGCCTGAGAACCGCCAAGGTATCTTTCTCCTCGGTCGTGCTGCTCGAAGGAATTACGTCGTTGCTGCCATGCCAGCACTTTTCTACACGGGCCTCGAGAAGTGGTTACCTTTGCTGCGAGGACTTTACCAAGACCGCTGCAAGTACCTCGCCTTCGGCAAGAAGCAAGTCATGGAGCGTACAATGGAGCAAGGTCAGAACGGTTCGCCAGTGATAGAGACTGGGCGGCGCGATATCTTCTCCTTTCTTCTGCACGCCAAGGATCCCGAAAGTGGCGAAGGCATGCCCATGCCAGAATTGTGGATGGAAGGCAACACTTTGATCGTGGCTGGATCGGACACAACATCAACGTGAGTACGTGCGACATGTACTACCTCTATACATTGACGAACATCCTCCAGCACCCTCGCAGCAACCCTCTACTACCTCCTCCGCAGCCCCGCCTCACTCACCCGACTCGAAGAAGAAATCCGCAGCGCCTTCACCTCCGCCACCGAAATCTGCTCCGGTCCCAAAATGCAATCCTGCACCTACCTCCGCGCCTGCATCGACGAAACCATGCGCCTCACCCCGGCCGTCGGCGGAGTCCTCCCCCGCGAAGTCCTCCCAGGCGGCCTCTCCATCCCCTCCCTTGGCCTGCACCTCCCCTCCGGCATCGACGTCGGCGTCCCTATCTACGCCGTCCAACACCACGCCTCCTACGTCATCGACCCCTTCACCTTCGACCCTACCCGCTGGTTGGGTGAGAAGGGCCATCCACAAGATAAGGAGGCTTTGACTGCGGTTTTCAATCCGTTTTCGATTGGACATCGAGCTTGTCTCGGGAAGCCGTTGGTGTATGTGGAGTTGAACATTGCAATTGCGAGGTTGGTGTGGGAATTTGATGTGAGGTTGAGTAAGGAGCAACGTGTTTCGAGGTTCATTACCAGGGATATTGAGAGCGGGAAGAGGCAGAGCGGGGAGTACCAGTTGCAGGATTGGTTTATGAGTAGGAATGAGGGGCCTTGGGCGGAGTTTAGGAAGAGGGAGGTGTAGGTGTTGATGGTAATGGTGATGGGGGAGGTTTGTTCGTGGAGCTTCGATGGAATGTGTCAAGATTTGTGGATGCGTGTACCAATATTGACAGGACATATTTGATGTGAACGCCTTTTGAGATGCCACCTTGTCTATCAGTGTCACACTAATGTTCTCCTGCGGTGAGATAGACCCCATTAATGATTGTGAACGCTGTACAATCATGCAGTGTCGATGCCAGAATGCTTTTCCAACGTGCCGAAAGAGTCGTAGCCGTGGGTGGTCTGACCAAGCTCACACCACAGGCATACCCATAGGCATTCCCATAGGCGCCAAACCCGGCAATGGCATGCCCGGCATTCCACCCATAGCCATCGTATTCATTCCCATCGGTGGCCCAAACGGATTTATACCCGCTGTACTTCAGTCAGCATACAACCACTTGTGGCTCCTCGGCTCCCCTTCACGACGTCCAATAGCGTGACCGAAGCCTACGCCAGCGTAGATACCGAAGCCACAGCCAAAGTCTTGCACTCCATAAGTAGGAGGCCAACGTGATGCAACTCAGGGGAAGTGATGCGAGACTCACCTGCACGAGCACGTCTTGCCCTTCTTCTTCTGTTGCCCTTCCTCGGCATGATGATTCCATTCTCATCCTCGTCATCTCCATCCCACACCCCGGTATCGTCTTCATCGTACATGTTCATTGCACCGCCGAGGAGTTCGAGCAGTTGAGGTGACATGTACGGCATCATGGGCGACACGTTCATGCCGTTCATGCCACTCATTGCTGCCATAGGGTTCATTGGGTTCATCATACCGCCCATCTGAGCCGCCATTGGGTGAATTCCTGGTAAGCCTGGGATGCCTGCTGCTGGACCTGCTGGACCACTGGAGAAGGGTGACATGCCAGCACCACCACCGGCAGCGCCTTGGAAGGGCATGGGATGGTGTGGGAAGGGGTAGCGGCCTGCACCGAAAGGGTTTTGGGATATACCCATGTTGGCCATGGGAGCCATGAAGTTCATTTGGTGGGCTGGATGGGGGCCTCCCGGGCCGACGGGCGAGAGACCTAATAACCATGGTCAGTCTTGGACGATGCTGGGTCAAGATGGGGAACGCTGAGCGTACCATATCCATGATAACGTCTTCCTAGTGGTAAGCCACTTTGCTGAATATTCATGTGCTGCAAGAGAGGGTTCATCTGATTCATGCTAGTCGAGTGTTGAGGCCGAAGTGGCGATGTCAGGTAATGGGAACAAAGTGCAAGTCGCCGCTAGGTGCTCCGTTGAAGAACTGAGCGTCTGGGCTCATGTGTTTTGAGAGATAGAGTGACAAAGTGATGAGGTCAGAGATGACCTTCAGTCACCTGTCGAGAATCTGTGTAGCTTGAGATGTGGTAAAAGATTTGAAAGTGAGGAGGCAGAGCGACCGTCCTCTGCAGTAGGGCGAGCGAGCCACTTTATGTGAAGATGAGAGGCCCCGCTAGTTTGTTACACCGCAATTGAACTTCTGCCCTTGCAAGCTTGTCAAACTCGTTAGAAGATGCCGTTGGCGGCCCCATGGCGTGCAGATCCTCGGTACGCTCCTTGGTGTGGCATACCCTCCACGTAAGGATAAAAACTCCACAACCGCATTGAATCTTCTCAAGACGGTCCCGTAGTGCTGACGCAACGCACTCCAGTAGTGGAAGTGTAACGATGTGGGTGCGAGTGCGGCTACGTACACCTGCAAGCCGTGAAGAGTCCTGCTACTACATGCTGAGAAACACGACTGTATGGTTGAGGCAGCCGCGCGGTGTAATGAGTCTTCTTGACTGCAGGACTGCTCAACGGATGGATTTCCTTAGTCTTGGTCCACGAGAACAACTCCCTGTACATAGCAAACAAATCTTACCGAGCCTATAATCTTGGCCTGCTGTTGCACAAGATATCTGGTGAGCCTGGTCGTCACCCGTGTCATCAACCGCTGGCGTCACATCCCGTGGTACCTTCGCGGCCTCGTCAATAGGAGTGGTATCTCATGCCAGGGGAAAATGTAGCCATGGTCAATGCTCAAGAGCGGATAGTTTGATTGAACATTGAAGTGCGCTTTGACGACTGAAGATGGGAAGTCGTGCTTGTTGCAGGTGGTTCTCCACATCTACGACCTTTGTGCGGACGGCATCCGGTCTCATTCTTGTGTAACCAGTCACATGCAATCTGGTAGGTGATTGAGTGCCGCCACTAGCAACAGGGGTGGCACGCTCGTCAGGAACATCTTGACGCTTTGTGCAGTGCGTGATTGAGCGTGCGGTCTTCGTGTAGCAGGACGAATCTGCCGCGTTCAACGGTATTTGCGCACTTGATCAGTCATGCTCAGCGGCGCCAAATTAGCTTCAGTACAATCCAAGACTCGTGCGCTTTATCCGAATCGATGGCCGCGGCAGGCGCGGAATTATATAAGCTCAAGTTTTTCTATCTCACAATGTCGTCAGCCTGATCGAAGAACTCGTTCCAAAGCCGAGTCAATGCTCAGGATGCCGACCCCAAAGCTGATACTTCGTGCTATTTGTTGGGATCTTAGCGGAAGAGGCTAGCCCCAAAGCTCTGCGAACGACCAGGCGTAGCCTGAACGAAGTACAAGCTGACCGTCCATCTAGTCTTTCCTCCAGGTACTCGAGTCTTGCGAGGGGGTATAGTCATTCCTCGGTCTGGGACCATTCGAATCGAGAATCGAAGAAGCATTTAAGCCTCAGAACAGGTATGCTATGGCCACCGCATAGGTCTCGTGCTATTTCGAGGGCTTTCCTGGTGTGGAGCATTTATCACGTGCTGATTTGGTTCGACTGGCTGATCAAGACGTGAGCGCTGGTCAACGAATCGATGTTCCAGCTTCCAGAGAGGGGCTGTCCGGCAGGAGCTCATAGCTACGACATTCAATAGTCCCATCAGACCTGGCGTAAACGGTCTGAGAATACCGCGAGCTCCGCTAAGCTTGGGGATCAGAACCCTCACACCACTTGGAATCGCTGGACCACATGCGTCGAAACCGTGCAGGCTTCAATCAGAGCGTGATCCTGAGCGTCCACCATACATCGTTGATCAGTGGAATTGGTACGTGGCGACCGACAGCAGCTGTGCCGGCATGCTCATCCACCGTTGTTCAATCTGGCTCTGCGGGTGAGTAGCGAGTCTCTCTGCAGCTAGATGAGCCCCGTTGTGGGAATTGCCCCAATGTACGATGCTCAACGTCAACACGCGAACGTTTAGAGCGAGCGTTCGGGAGCTGTTTGGGCGCTCGGCCATAACGAGTCGGCGAGCCGTACATGCTGGTCCGACAGGATACATGAGTGAGGCAGCTGTATGAACGTATCCGAGATCGTGCCTGCGAGTGAGTGAGCACAGTTCTCCCGTTCCAGGACGATGTGAAGGCAGCTGAAGAGGCTCCTGTCGGTGTTGCGTGCGCTCCAGCTGTAGACCGTGCGGCGTCAACAGCTCGCAGCTCTCGACGGGCAACACTCCCGACGGTCATTCCTGCAGACCTGGGGTGCCACAGGGGCCGTGTGCGTGTGCTTGGGTGAGGCGGAGCTTGAGCGCGTTTACACGATTGCCATGTACTTCGGATATTCTTGCACCCAAACGCGAGCCTGACACGGTGCTGACACGCCAAGACGTGTCGCGGGAACGATGGGGCGCGATGTACCTTCCTGAGGCATCGAACTGGGGTGTCATGCGTCGGTGAAACTCATGTCGGTGCCAGTGGCGGATGCATGCCCTGGTGTGCGATATCTGCAGGAACGGCGACGGGAACTGGACGTGTCAATGGTGTCATGCTGGTTGTCGCGTGTCCGAGGGGAAAGACCGGGGAGCGTTGACCTCTTTCTGGCCCTAGCACCCGCGAGCAGAGAGTGCGATTTTGACGACAGCCACGAGGTCAGTCGTCGTCGACTTCGACTGCCGCTTCACCACGCAACAACCATCCGCTACCGACAGCCCCTCTGCTCGACTCTCTATCTGTCCGCCGCATATTGTCCTCTCCAGCAGCGACTTAGCGCCACTGTATCAGATCGTTCTGCAGAGTCAATCTGTCCGTCCCTGCCACCATCCTCCTGGCATCGTTATCGATCCGAAATGGCACATTCATCATTCGCATCTGCCGCCGCCGGCAGCAACTCTTCTCCAAACTCGTCGCGAGACGCCGCTTCAGACTGGTACGTGTGCTCCAAGCCGCAGCTTCAAGCGTGCCCGCCGAGGCTTGCATCTAGGACATGGACGAAGGAGGTGGCCGCCGAGGAAAGAGTGTGATGTCGATGCACGAGACGTGCTATGCACAGCTTCGACAATGACCATACAGTGGAGGCGAGTCGCGCTGCTCTCTTCGCTGGCTCAAGGGCCTGCCAAGCTGTTCAGCCGCTGTCGCAGCAATGAAGAGACGCGCGAGCACATACGACGGCAACGATCTTACATACATCACAATAGCAGCATATGAGCACAGCTAATGTCGGCGTACAGGTCGCGTAGAACGAATGGAGCAACGCAGACCTTTCGTCGACCCTCAGGCGCCACCACTACTCCCGGCCCCCAGCACACCGATGCCGCCGCGGCTTCGCTACCACCTCGATATGTGCCCCCACACCGCAACGGCGTGCAGCCTGAACACAGTCGCTACAGCAAGGACCAATTACTGGACGTCTACAAATCACAACAGGGTGCGAACGGGGCCTTGGGTGAAGGATTGTCTGGCACTTTTGTTGGAGCGTGGCAGCCAGATACGGCGAACGGTAATTCTGCTGGTTGGGGAAGGACGGAACATAGTCGCGACAATCAGCCAGGCCCGGATCTCTGCTGGGACAAGGACGGCGCCGTCGAGCCACTCAGCCTGGTCGACATGACCGATGAGGAAAGAGAGGTGCGTGGAACACATACACACATTATGTGAGCGCGTGATACCATGGTGCTGACTATTTCCACACAGATCTTCACATCCTCCGTCAACGGTCCGATATCTACCGCGAACAAGAGTGGCCAGCAGACCAATGGCGCGCCTGGGCGCAGGATCTCCATTTCGAATAGTGCTAGCACTCCCGGTGCTTACGGTCTCCCATCCCCAAGCGTTGCGCGCGGAGGTGGTCGCCGTCGGGAGACGAGCGAGTCGTATCCCTTCCCTCAGAACAATGTGTCGTCACCAGGAGGCTACAATCGGGAGGACCAACGCGCTGCTTCTCCACCTGCAGCGCTACTGCGCCGGAGAACTGATTTGAACCTTAACAAACAAGAGGACAAAGAAGGCGATGAGAAGAGTGCCTCTACGCCGCATGGCACACTCAAACGCAATCCGACTGGACCTTTATCTGCTGGATTTAATGCTCCCTCTTCCCCTTGGTCGACAGGTCCGCAAAGTGCTGGAATTACCCCCATGGGATCATTCGGTAATTTCGGGTTGGGAAGCAGTGCAAGTCAGCAGGCTGTTGCAGGCGACAAACGAGGCGGCCTTGGCTCTGGCAGAGTGGAGAGCAGATTCAAAAACTTGCTGAGCAAGGACAGTAGCGAAGATATAGGCCAGAGATCTCTGGAGAGGAAAACTAGCATGTCAAGTCTCGCGAGGGTCAATGAGAACGAGCCCTGGCGCGGTCAAGATCGCACAGACCAGCGCAACGATATCCTGGACGAAGCCGATGAGGATATGCCCACGGGTAGTGCAGCGTTGGATGCCGATGCCGATATCAGTCCACCGCACCCACGGCAAGGAATCCGCGGCTTCGGAACGCCAAGCCGACAAGGCACACAAGACGAATTCGGATTTGGCGCCTTTGGGATGACGACCGACAACACTTATGGTGTTGGGCAAGGATATCACCCTGGAAGAGAAGGAATCCAGCAGACTCCCGCTCAGCAACGTCTAGGTCAGCCAACGGGCGGTAACGAGCCTATGAGTCCGACCGACACGAATCCATATCAGTCGCCAGAACAGCACGGAGTGGATCGCATGACCGAGGACCCTAGCGATGAAGGGCAAGTTGCGCCCAACACTCAACTACCTGGATTGGGCCAATTTGGTGGTGATCACCATCAGCAGCTTGGAGGCTTGAACGGGCTTGGCGCTCTACCCAACCTGGGACGTGCACTGGGTGCGCAGGGCCCAGCTAGTGACAGGAGTCAGACATCCAGCGTAGGTCCGAACCGAGGCTTCCCTGGACTTGGGGGACTCGGTCAATTGGGCAACTTGTCTGGTGCTGCAGCGTGGCCTGTGAGCCAGGGAGGTCTAGGAACCCCAAACAGACAAACCGCTGGTTTCCCGAATGCATTTGGTGGATCGGCCTTCTCAAGCCAGATGCCTGATCTGCACTCACCAAGTTTATCTGGTCTAGGTGGTCTGCACGGCGGAAGTCGTCTGGCCAGCATGTTCCCCCAGGGCATGCACGATCAGATGCGCCTCGGCGATAATGACGGTAACAGCGAGCGTGGAGGCCAGCCGTTCGGTGGCTTTGGTGATTTGGGGCGCAGTGCAGAAAGTCCTTTTGCGAACCAAGGCTTCACCCATGGCCAAGAAGGTGGTGAAGGTCAATTCGGAGCTCCTGGACAGCATCCACAGCAAGCAGTTGGTCAGGCACAGGACCACCCGCAAGGCCAGACACAGGCACAAATTCAGCTTCCTGGTAGCTCTGCATCAAACCAGCCGCCCGCACCTCAGCAGCGCACCATGGTGATGCCGGACAGGATGCGCTGGATCTACCGTGATCCTCAAGGACAGACTCAAGGCCCATGGACCGGGCTTGAGATGCACGACTGGTACAAGGCCGGATTCTTCTCGCCCGAACTTCTGGTCAAGAAATACGAGGACCCCGACTACGAGCCATTGGCCCAGTTGATTCGTCGAATTGGCAACTCTCGCGAGCCCTTCTTGGTTCCACAGATAGGCATCCCACACGGCCCTGCATCGAACGCACCCACTGCCTGGGCAGGCGCGGGTCCTGTGCCGGCGGCTACAGGTGCGCCTGCACCGACACCAGCAGGAGCTCAACCACCATTCGCATCCAGCTTTCCAAGCTTCGGAACCACATTGACTGCGGAGCAACAGAATGCCCTTGAGCGTAGGAAGCAGGAGGAGCAGTATCTCATGGCCAGTCAGAAGGAACATCTTGCGCAGGCTCAGATCCAACAGCGCATTCAGATGCAAGGTGGTCATCCCGGCATGGGCTCTAACCAATTGCACCACCATAGCAGTGCACACAGTCTGCAGTCTCAGCCCAGCTTCGGTAGCATCACCAGCCCGACTGCGTACCAACCAAGTCCTAGCCAAGGCCCAATCGGCGCTGCGCCCTCTGGACATGCTCAGGGTTTCTTCGACAACTCGTTTAGATTGCCGACAGCTGGAGGTCTAGGAGGGGTCGGAGCTGGTGTTGAATCGCTTGGCCGGATCCGCGAAGAGGATATCCCAGGTATTATGGACCGCCTGGACATCAACGAACACCGTGCGGCACCAAGCCAATTTGGCGCACCTGGACAACCATATAGCGGACAGCAGCAGACACAACAGACTCCGCAAGAATCCCATGAGAAGCAGGTCCAGCAGATGCTGCGAGATCGCGCCCGCCTACAGCAAGAACAAGCACAGCATGACCAGCAGCAAGTCGACGAACCTCAGCCAGCCAGCAATGAACGTCTGCAACAGTTCCAGCAGCTTCAGGGCGACAACCAAGGCATCGACAGATTCCAGCCAATTCTGCAGAAGCCAACGGGAACCGTCGCTCAGCAACCTCAGACTCAGGAGTCTTCTACTGCACAGAGCAGCATCGGATCACCGATAGTGCCGACACAGGAGCACGTTCAGCAAGCACAAGAGCCTCAATCCCTGACTGAGCAGGTGCAGAAGGCCGTGTCTGCTAAGCAGTCGCCTGCTCCACAGCAGCCTGATTTGCCTCAGCCATTCCCACCAGCTCCGTCGCAGTCCCCGCTGCCAGCACCTGCCGCTCAGCGTGCTGGGCGTCCGAGTGTCGCAGACCAGCTCCAGACCGAGTCCCGAGACCGCTCGCAGACACCTTCGGTAGACACTCCAAGCGTTGCAATCGCACCATGGGCCAAAGAGCCGACCGAGGCACAGAAGGGACCGTCGTTGAAGGAGATTCAAGAGGCTGAGGCGAAGAAGGCAGCAGAGGTCGAAGCTCTTGCTGTAGCTGCAAGAAAGGCGCAGTTCGAGCATGAGATGGAAGCACAGGCACAAGTTGCCGCTGCTAGCCTTCCAGGTATTCCGACAAGCTCTACGTGGGGTGCTGGCTCACCTGCTACGCCGACTGGCTCTGCACCAGCGGCCTGGGCGAAGACTGCTCAAAAGCCCCCCGGACCTTCAGCATCGAAGACGCTCGCTCAGATTCAAAAAGAAGAGGAAGCACGTAAGCGCAGACTGGCTGCTGCTGCCGCTGCTGCGCAATCGCAAGCCACTGCTCTCAGTGGTGTTGCTGCTCCACCAGCTGGAAAGAGCTACGCCGGTTTAGCAGGTAAAGTACCGGCTCCGGCTCCGGCTCCTATCAACACAAGCACTAGTGCATGGACTACTGTGGGCGCTAGCGGGAAGACCAAGACTCCCGCACTGCTGTCCGCATCGACCCCTGTTCGCACTGCCAGCGCCGCTCTCGCTCCACCGCAACAGACTCCAGCAGTGAGCAGAAAGACTTCCGCCAGAGGCTCAGCAATAGCGACTCCAGGTGCGGTCAACGCTCAGGAGGAGTTCCGGAAGTGGGCAGTCAACCGCCTGCGCGGTGACTTGAAGGGTGTGAGTCCAGAAGAGTTTGTTGCTCAACTGCTTGTTCTTCCCCACGAGATGGACCTCATAACTGAGGCAGTGCACCACTGTTCCAACACCATAGACTCGCGCCACTTTGCGGAGGAGTTCATTCGCCGCAAGCGCTTGGCCGACAAGGGCCTTATCGAAGCAGCAAAGAGCGCGTCGCCTGCTGCAGGTGAGAAATCTGGTGGTGGTTGGAGCGAGGTTGCCAAGAAGGGACCTGCAAAGGAGATCGCGAAGGAGGAAGCAGGTAACGGCAACTTCCGCGTCGTAGCTGCTAAGAAGAAAGGTGGGAAGAAGTAGAAATCGATGTGGCATCAGCATAGTGTCAAGAGAGTTCTTGTGAAGGCCACGCTCTCTAAGCTACGTCCTCTCTCCGTGCGGCTCATGAGTCGAGCGCGGTCGTCGGTGGCAGACCTGTCATGGAGAGCGCTTGTGGCGGGACCCTGTCCCATGCGTCTTCGCCACGTGTACGAGGTCTACCCGCTTACCGGCCACACGTCGCCCTCGAAACCAGTACTGGCAGTCGTGCGCCGGGGCACGAGGCTGGCGGTATCTGCGGTTCATGTCTGTTGGGGATGAAGCGTTTAGCTACGAGCGCGATAAGACGGGTTGTTGCGCGTATGTAGGACTGCTGATGGCTGTGTATAGCGGGATCTTGAAACGGAGTGTCCCCATTGTACTGCTTTGAACGAGAAATTTCGAATGTGCGTCTAGTAATTGTACCGTGCGGCTGAACTCTCGAGCGGAGTCACCAGAGAAACGGCAGTTCGTGGGAGAAGCGCTCTGATGAACAAGCTGACGTTGAGCGACACCCTCACGGCTTCGCAGGCAGCGTCTCTGCTGAGAAGAAGGTCTCTCGAAGGCACATATAGTTGCCGTGCAGCTGCTGGCTTGAGCGAAATCAGAAGGAAAGGACTGCTCAGTGGGACAAGCAGTCCGACAGAGAAGCTCACCTCGGGCGACACCCTCATGCCTACAAATGTATTACGCATGCTGATCGGAACGCGGATCTCGAGGGGTATTGCGGCAGGCATGCGGCAGGTCACGAGGCTCGTGGCATCTGCCCCAGAAGCCTGTCGGAAATGTGGAAGTGCGATGAATCGACGGGCCCGCAAATCGGACTTGTTCTCCAGAACCGCAGATACAAAGTTACGGATGCTTCGCCAATTTTCAAATTACAGCTTACTACTCCCACTGCCTGCTTGATGCCATTGCGCATTGCCAGCCATTTGCTGCCTGTCCAACGTCCTCCATCCGTTCGGTCCCTCTTCCAGTCCATTCCGCTTCCCCTTCAGTCCATCTCGCCACTTGAATAGCCTCGTATACGCCGTATCTTCCCTTTCGATCACGTCAACGATATGCTGTCCCAAGACGGGAAGGAATTTGAATCCATGTCCGCTCCCACCACTCGCCACGACCAACCCTTCCGTCCCTGGGACGTAGTCTATCAGAAAGCTGTTATCAACCGAATCAGTGTACCAGCACAGTCTACAATTCGACAGGTCCAGCTCCAGTAGGTCAGGCATATTCTCCGCCACGAACGTTCTGATCACGCGCATCGCCTCGAGAGGGATTTTATCGGTGTCAGTCTTTGGGTACGACAATGCTTCGCCAGTGGAAGCATGTTGTGTATAAGAAGTCCACTTTGCGCCCCGAAACGCGACCTTGACAACTCCCTCAGGCGTCCGCGGCATGCCGTAGATTCCGCCAACCGATTCGCCGGGAACTTTGTACGAGCCCATATTCCAAGACCATACGGGAAACCTCTCCTCGCTGTACTTCTCCCACAAGTCCCTTCGATCTGGTGGAAGCTGGATGCTGAGGACGCTGCCACCTGTTGTCTCGAGGGGAGACTCGACTTCGGGCAAGAGCGAGGGCGTCCAGCCGCCGCATGCCAAAAGGACAAGGTCGGCTGAATGGCGTTCTATGCCTGTTGTTACAATTGCAGAGACACGTTTCTTGGTCTTCATGATAGACTGGAGACCATTGTCGGGCCCGAAATGGGTCGTCACGCAAGGGAACTGTCGGCAGAGGTGAAGTGCCCACGTACATGCTCGCGAGGCGAGGACGAAGCCAGCTGTGGTATCTAGGATACCGTCTACAGGCAGCTGCCGTTCTAGTCGGTTGAATGGATCGATCTTAGATGCTGGAATGCCTTGCTTCTGGGCGTCAGCTCGTCTTTGTGGGTCTGACACGCGATACTGGGTGTGCTTAATGTCCTTTGGAAAGTTCTGCTGCGTCTCGACCTCCTTGGGTTCGAGACCATCTCTGCTGAGGCGAAGGAATCCGCAGTTGTGCCATAGTGGTATGCCTGGATCCAGAGTCTGTGGTAGGTCTTCCTTTTTGCTGTCCGACAGTTCCGAATTCCATCTTCGCCACTCAGGCATGGCTTTGAATGCTAGGTCTTGGTACATTTGCTCTCCGCCATAGGAGGCCCGGACGATTTTGTTAAGATCACAGGATGCGCCATCTGCTCCATCTTCTTCAGAGTAATGATTCTTGTCGAAGGGCTGCTTGTCAAAGATATGGATGTTGGTATAGCCTCGCTTGAGGAGATGAAGGGTAGTGCTTAGGCCGAAAACTCCCGCCCCGATGACGACGATCTTGGAGTCTTTACTCAGCTCCTGGCCGCCCATGTCGTATGCTTTGATCAGCTGGTGGGATCGATAGTGCATATAATGCTTTGAAAGCACAGCTTACGGGTCTGCTGAAGCGTCTATGACTGTCGCTGCAGCGGCGCGACTCTGATGTGCACGTGCCGAGTATCTGGACTTGTCCAGGACTGTCCCTACAGAAGTTGCATGTAGCCAATCATCCACGACACAGGCGATGGCATTGCGAGTCACCGTGATGCTGTTGCTCGCCAATCTTGCTCCGAGGTCGGTCTAACGCAAGAGCCCACCCCTTCGAAGCAGGTGTGAAGATGGTCAATCGGCCTTCAAGCTTGCTGCGAACCAGACGTCCTTGTGATGTAGTTGGACAATACGAGCATCAGATGTTTGTCAGAAATGTCGAACGAATGAATGGTTCTCGATATTGGCATTGCCGCTGTGCACGTGACCTTCTCAAGCTCCTCGCTTCTCACTTTCTCCAGCTGTCATAAGCGAGTTCCGTCGTTTCATCCTTCGTTCTACCTCTGAAGAGGGCTTACCTCTTCGGCCTATGCAACCACACAGCCCCTAGTACTGGAAGACATTATGGTCGTTTCGAACAACAAAATCCTCCGCCCCGTGGCAATCATCATGGTTGGCGGCATAGCCTCCATGAAGAGCAGTCACATTCTATCACAATCTGCAAGGCGAGTGCAACGGTAGGCATAGCAGGACCTGATGACTCGCCCAATTGGACACCGCATCCGCCAAGGCAGGCTTCCCATCCAATGAATCACATGCCGACCTACCCCCGGATGAGCCAATGCTACAGCATGTGGCAGTGTTGCTGAGGCGAGTAGTAGGCGGCCTTGTGTGACTTCCGCATCGATCGACCGCATTCGCGTGCCGTTGACGCACCTCGTGCGAACGACATGGCTCATGTTTGCTGATGCCTTGAGTCGACAAGGCGTGAATAATGTTGCACCATTTGCATTCTGGTGACTCTGATGGTAGGCATGTGGTATAAGTAATGGCTCGTATCCTCACCCTTAAGCCCTATCTCTCTCGAGTTAATCCCACAAACTCGCATATCAGGATCAAGAAGGAATCGTTCTCAGCAGATAGCCTCGCGTCCCGCATTACCAATCAACAATCGCCAATCGACTGTGCCAAGCAAGAGACAAGACTCTCCAGATTCGCCGATATCATCACCTCCAGGTCCCAGCCCAATGAGTATCCACTACGACATCCTCACCACAGAGCAAGTCCGCGACACACCACATCCAACACACACTAGGGAACAGCTTCTTGAGAAATGCTATCGAAGCAAGATGTTCTCCAGCAAGTCAGCCAAGTCGACCAAACCGGATTCGTCGTCCATGATGTCCAAGGACAGCACGCTCTCGACTGCTCGCCTGATCAAGAGCAAGGTCACCTCGAGTCCTCGGCCAATCAGCGAGAGGTCCAGCTCGACAGGCGAAAGGTCCAACTCGACGTGCGATAAATCACCAGGGGAGAAGCAAGCTGGTAAAAAGGCGTCTCGAATAAATAGTGAGACGTTGGCGACGCTGTGGGCGTTGAAGTAGAGGTGGAGACCGTCATCGCGGCCATGATGGTTCGAGACGGTTGACGGGCGCAGCTCTGACAACCGCCACAGTGCGCTATGTAATCAAGCTGAACTTGATAGCCGTTGTCAGAGGAGAGTAAAATGTCTTATCTTAGCATGGCGTTGGGGCTAGCTGCTTTAGAATGGCTCAAGGAATGACTATAGAATGACAATATGATAATAACGGAACAGAATGCTGGATAATTTGCACATTGACCCTGACACCTTTTCTGCCAGTTTTCCGTCACAACAACAACGCATCACCTTCAACCCGACCCACCATACTTGTCGCGTATGAGAGCTTCACAGCCGTCAGCATCAATGGAACCGATCCACGACCTCGCTGAGTACATCGCTTCATCTGTGCCCTGAAATATCCAGTCAGCTTCTCTGTGCTCAAAGGTGCTCCGCCAGCTTCTCATAGCTTCACCAAGGCCCACTGCAGTTAGTGCTCGTTCTTCTTTTCCTCTCATCCATGGAGCGAACATGCCTATGATTCGAATGAGGGCATGCTTGTTGCGGACTTGCCGTCCATAAGAAAAATCCTTCACACGAAGCCCTGCGCCGAGTTTGAAGGCCGAGCTGCTCACATGTCATGATGTGCTGTACATGGCGGTCATTATTGCCTGGAGTACTGGCATACCCAACTGGCATACCCAACTGATGGTACGCCGGACTTCGATGCTGCATCCTAATGCTTGGCGATCATTCTCTAGAGGATAGTTTGTTGTATTGATGGTTGACGGGTCATGTCGTCTTCTGCTCCGGCCGAGTCCGACGTCTACGCCGCACGCTCTCAACTGTACACGTTCTTACGAAGAGTCTACCCATCAAGCACTTTCAGCATATCGCCAACAGTCCTGAACTTCTCCCTCTCCTTACCCTTCTCCTTCCCTCGCTTCACCTCCTCGGCATCGATCTTCTCCCAATCTTGCCAGCTAACAGTCTGAAGTCCCCGTCTTTGCGCTTCTTTCCGAACTTCGTCCCACCCACCTTTCTGCTCACCAACTCCTTCGTTGAACTTGACGTTCTTCTTCCAATCATCAGCAATAATGTCTGCAGTAGTGAAGGCATCGTCCAGTGTGCTAGCAATGACGCCTGTGGGGCCTCGCTTGACCCAACCTGCGCAGTACATGCCTGGAACATGGCCTGCTGTCAGGTCTCCACCTGGGCCGAGATCTGGTGATAGCACGCGCCCATAGCGGTCGTTGGGGATGATGCCTTTCTTGGTGTCGAATGGTACGCCAAGTTCGTCGAGACCGGGAAGCGCTTCTGACTCGTAGCCTATCGACCTGAAGGCAAGTTGTGCGCCGACCATGCCTTTCTTGCCAGTGCCTCTCACCTTGGCAGCGCGAAGGGCATTCAGATCGTGCTGTGGTTCGGCTGTCATGAGCTCCGACATTGGTGTAACGAATTCAGTTTGTTCAAAGCCAATAGCTGCAAGATTGCTGCCATTCTTGGACAGAAATTCGACGGGTGAACGGAGATATCCTAGCTGCCACGCGTTAACCGCCTTATCGATGGTTTCCTTTGAGCCTTTCTGCAACAGCTCCGCAACACGCTTCAACTGTCGTGGCAGCTTCTTGGTCTCTACTTGGAGCAGTGATCCCCAGCTCTCAGGAGGCGGCACAAACGCCAGACCTTGCAACTGCAAAAGTTCTCGTAGCTCTTTGATCGTGTATGGTGCCTGTAGTGGACCTCTCCGTCCGATGACTTTGACATTCCGTACCCTGCTCTTGCTCAAGGCCTCCAGAGCGTGTTCTGAAATGTCCGTCTTGCGCAGCTCCCCAAGCGGCTTGAACAGGATTCTTGTCACATCGAGAGCGACATTGCCTTGGCCAATGACCACCGCGGTCTCTCCTGCACCTAGATCCGGATTGAGGTCTGCATACTCTGGCAAACCATTGTACCATCCAACAAAAGCTCGTGCGGAGTGTACACCACGTAAATCTTCACCAGGTACGCCTAGCTTTTTATCTTTGGAAGCCCCGTAGGCAAAACATATTGCGTCGTAGTGTGGCGCGATTGAGGTCAGTGGAAGGTGGCCCTCGCTGTCGCCTATAGGCACATTGCCAATATAGTTGAAGCCTTCGTACTTGGCAACATCAGGTAAGGTATCTGAGCATTTCTACTGTGCAGTGCGAATCAGCGACCGCATTCTTTAATGTACGATGGAGAGAGGCATACTTTGGCCTCAGGATGATCTGGAGCTATGCCGAACCGCACGAGTCCGTATGGAGATGGCAGACCCTCATACATGTCCACTCGAGCATCTGGCAGGGCTTTGAGCAGTCGATATGCCGAGTAGAAACCAGCCGGCCCAGATCCGATTATGGCCAAATGCAATGGTCGTTGTCGCGTGGTCGCTGTACTGTAGGCCTTGACTCCCACTGGAAGGACTTTGCGCCTCTTGACGGTGCCATTGTGCCGAGTCTGCCGACAGCTTCGACATACAAATGCGACCCTCCCAAGCATCTCCAACACAGCGATGATGGGGGAGAAGAGCGATTGCGGCGAAACATCTGTCGTGACGAAAGCCATGGCCTCGGTTAGCTCGGACGCGATAAGCTGATTGTTGCTGGGCCAAATCTATAGTCGGATCTACATCGAGCGCGATCATCAACAAGGCCAATCCTGGCACCGCATCACCTCTACGACCAGCCAACAGCCAGCAGCCAACAGCCAACCCTGCCACCCTCGTCAGTCGTCTAGAGCACATCTATACAGACAAGCATCGTGATCCGACATTTCTCTCTTGATTACTGCATAGAGCTCTGCCAGCTACCGACACCCTCGTTCGAAGGCCTCACCAGCAGTCACTGTCACTGTCACCGCAACACGAGCCATGGGCGGCTCAGACCAGCCGTATCTCTACGATCCAGCACCGAACACGAGACCTCTGTCATTCCCATACTCCGACTTCAATCCTCGAGCAGCAACACAGGCCCATTATGCGGCCATGGCAGAGCGCGCTGAGCGCCAGAAGCGCAAGGCGGCTCAGGATGGACGACCATTGATCAACTTCAACCAACATCCGGATAGCTACATGGTAGTGAACAACCCGACTATAGATCACAAACCAATGTCTCCAAACACAAAGAGGAACATCGTCTGGACAAGATGGACACAATTCGTGCTGAGGCTACTTGAAGAGATCGGCGCCTTGGGCATACTGGTCTGCGTCATCTGCTTGAAGATGCAGAACAACGGTCCTGGTTGGATCATCAGAGTTGCGCCAGCATGGGATGCCGTCATTACCATGTATGCCATCTACCACCTTCTTCGGCCTGCCAAGAATCGAACAGCAGCCAGCAGTGCTAGCTACCACTTCTTCGCGCTCTTCATGGACACTGGCCTGATCCCATTCTACGTCTTCATAGCACTGTTCTCCAGACAGAATTGGCAAGAGGATCCCAGTGACGAAGACCGATGGACAAGCTTCTTCAACTCCACTTACGCTACCACTACTGTCATCAACGCGACATTCATTGCGAGTATCGTCGTAGGCGGCCTGCATCTCGTCAGCATCCCACTCGATCTATACCTGATCGTCAAGTTCAGGAAGATCGCAAATCTTCCGCCAGATCTCAACCCTCTCGAAGACAACCTCACCGGCAGTGGCATTAGTCGCTCGCGATCTTCAAAGCACAGGTACAAGAACAGTGAGATGAGCACAGCATCGACTTTCATAGAGACGAAGGGACACGGATATCATCTGAGTGGCAGCACCCTGGGCGGCGTTGAATCACGCAACTCGTTGTTGAAAGAGCCAGAAGCCCGAGTCGTGCCATGGAGCCACAGCAGGACCAACTTGGACAACACTTACTCAGGTCACAATCCTGAGTCTGCTCGCCTCTCGCGCCACCAGTACGATGAAGTCAACCTCTACCAGGGCCCACGCTCTGGCCGCAGCTCGCGCCAGGATGTAGGTCATGGCCACCGCTCTCGCGCTGGAACTGTTGTCACTCCCAACGAGAACACAGACGTCTTTGACTTTGGCGACATTCCTCCAGTGCCCAGCTTCTCAGATCGTCCTCAATCTTTCCACTCTGCCCAGGGCAACAGCTCTGACCACATGCCGACCGCATCTTCGAACGCTGTCAACAAGACCAAGGAGAAAGAAGGCCTCCTCAATGACAACTGGTACGTCCTCGACGACCAGGAAGCCTCAGATCTTAGCTCTCCCCGTCGTCAAGGCAAATCAGCACCACCTTACTCCGCAGAACCCACCCTGCCGAACGTCCAACTCGAGCGAACCGACTCCTTCGAACCACAGCCATTGAAGATGAATCCTCCAACTCCCCCAATGTCCCACGATGAGCTCCCCGACCCAGGCGACCAAGACGTCGTCAACCCACACCACGGCCACTACAACCCATTCGAGACTGGAATCGCCAGAACTGCGACAGTCCAATCCCATGCCACCGTGGCATCGTCCGTCTACTCCGAGTCTGCACCATCTCTCAGATCTGACGGCCGAACCAACAACGGCACTCCAAAGGGTAAATTCTACGGCGACCTCTCCTCCGCTACTCGGGGCGTCCGTGGCGTGGTCCCGATCGGCCAGGCAAACTTCGCAGCGATCGAGAGCCTGGGCAAATATGGTGTGCCAACGCCGCAGCAGAGCCGTACGCCGAGTCCGCAGAAGCAGGGTGGACGTGTTGTGAGTAGAACTGGTACGGACATTGCGGATGCGCAGATGTATGACCAGCAGAATCTAAGGGGGAGGAATGTCAGTGCGAAGGTTGTGGAGGAGGGGAGGGGTGGCGCTTGGAGGTAGAACCTGGAGGACGGCACAGACGATGATGAACCGATGGATACGAACATGAGTGTTTAGACAAGAGCAATACAGTCGCATAGGGAATCCCCTAAAGGAATGAGAAGGCGTTTGAAAGGCGAGAAATGCCTTGATTATTTCAAAGACGGGTCTCGGCGTTAGCGTTTTAGCATTCGAGCATAGCTTGTTGATAATCTTAACAGTACCTATTGTATAAGCACGACCTTCATGCATGGGCTCATGTAGGTACAATCTTTCCTGTTGCCTCACCAATAGCCCCTCCTCATCCTCGCCCTCAGCTCCCTGAAGCGTGCTTTAAGCTCGTCATACCGTCGCTGCAAAGTGCTGCACTTGTCGTTGAGTCTGGCGTAGGCGTTCTTGTATTCTTTCAGTTCTCGGTCTTGTCGATGCAGTTCTCTCCCGCGGCGATGAAGGGATGTCCTCAAGCAATCGTTGTCCTTGAGCAGTGTAGGGACGTCGATGCCATAGCGGTCACGGGTTATGTCGTCGACGATGTGTTGTGGGTAGCGTTGATATGCCATTCGTTGGTGTTGATTGCTATCAAAGGTCAGCCAATGAGATTGATTAAGGGCATAGGAAGACTTGCGGACTGTCTGCTTGGCGTCCAAGGGGTGCAATAGTTCGCTGTTGGCGATGAGTGCAAGCAGAGTTCAGCGCAACATCAGCCTTATAATATCTGGTCCAGTCGGCGGCAGTGCCATTGTCCTGCAAGCAAGTGTTGCGTCAGAAGGCGCCAGAACGTGCGTAGAGATAGAGCTCTTTGCTCGTCGCCTTGTTGATTTGATGACTGAGAGCCCTTCGAAAGTGTCCACCATCGCCACAAAGAAGCTGACTAGTACCGACACACCGGTCCTTTTGGAGGGCTATGCAAGTAAGAAGGGGTAGCTGTTTGGCTTGGACAGCAGCCTGCTGACGAGAGCTAGCACTGCGGCAATCGTGAGAGTTCGAGGCCGCAACACCTCATGCGATCAAACCACTTTTCCAGCCACAATGAGGCAGTGGATTGCTGTCGTAACAGCGCCTCATGTCCCCTTCATCACGGACTACCAAGCCACTTGTCAAAAGATAGTGTTGTTGATTGTGACCCCATGAAACAGGGTTGCAAGTGGCGCAGTTCAGTGGTGTGGTGCGAGCAGAAGTACCACATCAGCAGCGTTGTGCGATCTGTGGCGCTTCCAACATCCTGCAGCAAACGGTGACAGTCATCCTGGCGGCCTCACAGGCTGTGTCGATGCCACCTTACCGTGACCGAGGTACCACTTTGATCCATATACCAGAATCTTCCTGTCACGTTTGGAAGGTCGAGCCAAAATCCTTGATCACGGTTCTAGATTGGAGCGTGATTGCCGCCGTATGGTTGGATCTTCGATTGGATTCGAGCTTGCACTTGACATTCTCCTGGGTGCTTTGCCTTTACTTGAGTCGTGGAAATCACCAACCATGTACTCGCCGCCCGTAGGCCGCAGTTGTAGCAGGTCATCTTGCCGATCAAGATTGCGAGATCCTGAGCCTCCTTTCGAACTCGACTGATGCCAACTCCTGCTCCTCTCAAGTGTGGTAAGCGCCCCCAGACGACGACGACCTTTTGATCCCGGGTTGAGACCAATGTCGAAGAAGGCGGGACAGGACACTCTGGCCGTACTCGAGCCCGGTGAAAGTGCCACGCCATCTCGCATCCGGCTGTCGCCGACCAGGCACAGTGCACAAACGAGACGCATGTGAAAGGCGGAAGGAAATTTGCATCATGTTCGTGTGGATTTGATGGATTGTTCTAACACATCATCTCAAACGATGGTGATGCAAGCTGAAAGAAGCAACCATGTACTAAGAAAGAACCAAAGCAGCAGCAAGCGGTAGCGAGTAGCTAGAACACAAAAACCTTCATCAAGACAAGCCCGGTATGTTCCTAAGCATATTGCCAGATCATGAAAACGCCTAGTCCTTTTCTTCATTATGGTCGTGAATATCCGCCTCAACCATCTCCCAGTCGTAGCGACTCCATCGTACAAGACAATTCGCCCGTCGCTTTCGTGCTCGCTGCTATGCTGTCCCTCCATGGACTCGTAATGCTGCAAAAGGGTATCTGGCATGATGAACATCGTCCTGAAAGATCTAAGATGGAAGAAATCGTCGCGCGCTCTCTAAGCGGCCGCGGTAATGAGCTCAGAAGGACCGCCGTTGGCCTTGGAGAGGAGCTCATATGGTGGTCGCTTCACGATACCACCAGTGACTGGGAGCTGGGTGCCGACACCTGTAAGGAAGGAGTCGACATCGCGAGCGGACTGTCTGCCCTCGTTGATGCCCCAGACGATTAGAGATTGACCGCGACGGCAATCACCAGCGGCGAAGACACCCTCGACGTTGGTGGTGTACTTGCCTGGTGGGGTCTTGAAGTTCTTGCGGCCGTCAAGCTCGATGAGGCCTTCGGTGACTCGCTCTTCTGGTGACAGGAAACCCATGGAGATGAGGACAAGCTCAGCTGGGAAGAACTCTTCGCTACCTTCGATCTCCTTCATGTCCCAACCGCCATTGGAGTTCTTGGTCCATTCCAGGCGCTTGATGTTGACTCCCTTGACATTGCCCTCGTCATCGCCAACAAAATCCTTGGACATGATGCAGTACTCACGTGGATCGCGACCCATGTGCGTCTTGACCTCAGTGTGACCGTAGTCGACTCGATAGATGCGTGGCCACTGTGGCCAAGGGTTGTCGGCAGCACGCTGAGCTGGTGGCTGTGGGAGCAGCTCAAAGTTGATGACTGACTTGGCACCGTGTCGGACGGACGTACCGATGCAGTCATTACCAGTGTCGCCACCTCCAATGACGATGACATTCTTGCCCTTGGCCGAGATGTATGCGTTGTCGGCAAGCTCAGAATCAAGCAGGGACTTGGTATTCTTGTGCAAGAACTGCATGGCGAAGTGAATCCCACCAAGTTCGCGGTTCGGGATCTTCAAGTCGCGAGGAACAGTCGAACCAGTCGCAAGGACAACAGCATCAGACTCCTGTCTGATGTCGCTGAAGCTTGGGAAGCCCTCTTGACCAATGTAGGTGCTTGGCTTGAACTTGATGCCCTCTGCGGCCATAAAGTCGACACGGCGCTGAACCACATTCTTATCAAGCTTCATGTTGGGAATGCCGTACATGAGCAGACCACCAATGCGGTCGGAGCGTTCATAGACGGTGACTTCGTGACCAACCTTGTTGAGCTGGTCAGCAGCAGCTAGACCAGCTGGACCGGAACCGACAATGGTCACCTTCTTGCCGCTTCGGAATTTTGGTGGGTTAGGGACCATCCAGCCAATCTCGAAACCACGATCGATGATGGCACATTCCACAGACTTGATGCCAACGGGATCCTCGTTGATGCCAAGGACACAAGCACCCTCGCAGGGAGCCGGGCAGACACGACCAGTGAACTCCGGAAAGTTGTTGGTCATGAGCAGCCTGTTGAGCGCATCCTGCCATTGACCGGAAAAAACCAATTCGTTCCACTTCGGGATGATGTTGGAGATTGGGCAACCAGTGTCCGACTGGCAGAAGGGAACACCACAATCCATGCAACGAGCAGTCTGGTACTTGAGTTCGTCTTCGGTAAGACGGGAGTTGAGCTCACCCCAGTCACGAGTCCGTGTCTTGGCCTGGCGGTATTTCTCAGAACGACGCTGGTACTTCATGAAGCCCTTTGTCTTGTCCAGAACCAGAGCGGAGCGCTTCTTCTCAGCTGCATCGTCAGGCAGACTCTCTTCGAGGTCACCAAGACTGGCCTTCTTGTGTTCCTTCGCCTGATCGTTCTCGCGCGACTGCTCGTGGAGGTTGCGCACGGCATTGCCTGGGAGGATTGGGAGCGGGTACTCAGCCTTCTTCGCATCCTCGGCCTTCTTGGCCTCTTCTTCCATGACACGCTTGTAGTCAGTGGGAAGAACCTTGACGAAGTGTGGCAAGGCTCGGTTGAAGTCGAGCAAAATACGTGCAGCGAGCTCGGACCCTGTGTAATGGTGGTGATCCTCAATAAGGCCGCGAAGGAACGCAATCTCATGTGGGTCCTCCAGGCTCGAGAGCTCAACCATCTCCTGATTGACCTTGCCCTCGAAATCGTTGTGCAGATCGAGGACATAGGCAATACCACCAGACATACCAGCGGCGAAGTTACGGCCAGTACTTCCAAGGACGACCACACGACCACCAGTCATGTACTCACAGCCGTGATCGCCAACGCCTTCGACGACAGCGGTGACACCAGAGTTACGCACGGCGAAACGCTCGGCAGCAACACCGCGGAAGAAGCAAGTACCCATCGTGGCACCGTACAAGCAGACGTTGCCGATGATGACGTTCTCCTCGGCCTTGAAGACAGCGGAGCGTGGTGGGTAGACGATGAGTCTGCCTCCTGACAGACCCTTGCCGACATAATCGTTGGCATCACCCTCAAGCTCAAGGGTGACACCTGGTGCGAGATACGCACCGAACGATTGACCAGCCGAGCCACGAATGTTGGCGTGGATGGTATCCTGAGGAAGACCCTTCTCGCCATAGCGCTTGCTGATCTGGTACGAGAGCGTTGCACCCATAGCCCGGTCAGTGTTGACAATGTCGCACTCGATGCGGCATGGCAGGCCCTTCTCGAGCGCAAGCTCGGACTCTGCAATCAGCTTATTGTCCAAGCGAACGTGAAGCTTGTGATCCTGCTTGCGGACGTTGTAGGTAGCGACACCAGATCGAAGGGTGTGTGCTGGGGTCAGGATGAGCGACAGGTCGATGTTTTCGGTCTTCGCATTTCTGAGATCCTCGCGGACCTTGAGCGCCTCCGTGTGACCAACCATCTCGTTGACGGTGCGGAACCCAAGCTTGGCCATGATGGCACGCAGCTCGTTCGAAATGTAGTAGAAGAAGTTGATTACGTGCTCTGGCGTACCCTTGAACTTCTTGCGGAGTTCTGGGTCTTGAGTCGCGATACCGACAGGGCAAGTGTTCAAGTGACTGCAGCAATTGTTAGCTGTTGAGCCTGACTAGGAAGGAAGAGGCATGACTTACCATTTGCGCATCATGATGCAGCCCATTGCGATGAGTGGTGCGGTAGCGAAGCCGAATTCCTCAGCACCGAGCAGACAAGCAAGGGCGACATCACGTCCGGTGCGGAGCTGACCATCAGTCTGCACTACGACACGTCCACGTAAATCATTGAGGACCAAAGTTTGGTGAGTCTCTGCGAGACCCAACTCCCATGGAAGACCGGCATACTTGATACCAGTCCAGCGGGATGCACCAGTACCACCGTCGTGGCCAGAGATCAGAATGTGATCGGCCTTGGCCTTGGCGACACCAGAAGCAACGATGCCGACACCAGTCTCCGACACAAGCTTGACGGACACTCGCGCACGTGGGTTTGAGCACTTCAGATCGTAGATCAGCTGCTTCAAATCCTCGATGGAGTAAATGTCGTGATGTGGTGGGGGTGAAATCAGACCAACACCTGGAGTTGAGTGGCGGGTCTTGGCGATTGGACCAGACACCTTGTGGCCTGGTAGTTCACCACCCTCACCAGGCTTAGCTCCCTGGGCCATCTTAATCTGAAGCTCGTCTGCGTCAGCGAGGTAGTTGCTCGTGACACCGAAACGCCCGGAAGCGATCTGCTTGATGGCAGAACGCATGGTGTCACCGTTGTCCATAGGCAGAGATCGCTCTGGGTCCTCACCACCTTCACCAGTGTTGGACTTGCCACCGAGTCTGTTCATTGCCACAGCAAGAGTGGAGTGAGATTCCATCGAGATGGAACCGTACGACATCGCACCAGTCACGAAACGGCGAACAATCTCGGTCCATGGCTCAACCTGCTCGACTGGAATGGGGTTGAACGCGTCAAAGTCGAAGTCGAGCAGACCGCGAAGAGTGCAGTTCTTGATTTGCTCGTACTCGGAGCGCGAGTAGGCCTCGTAAGACTTGTCGTTCTTCATGCGGACCGCATCCTGGATGTTGGCGATGGAGACTGGGTCGTTAACGTGTGGCTCACCACCGTCACGCCAATGGTACTCTCCGGTCTCTGCAAGACCCGGAATCTCGTGGATATCGCGACTTGGGTAACCCTTCTCGTGAAGTGCAAAGGCATCCTGAGCAATGAGCTCGAAGGTCATACCTCTGATACGAGTCGCGGTACCAGTAAAGCATCGATCAACAACGGCGTCATCGATACCAAGAGCCTCGAAAATCTGAGCCCCTTTGTAACTCTGCAGAGTCGAGATACCCATCTTGCTCATAACCTTCAATATACCACCATCGCAAGAATGCTTGTAGTTGCCAATGAGGTCTTCTGGGCTGATCTTCTTGCGTATCAGGCCTTCCCGGTTGAGCTTCAAGATACATTCAATGGCAAGGTATGGACAAATTGCATCAGCGCCATATCCGACCAGAACGCACATGTGGTGAACCTCACGAGCCTCGGCGGTCTCAACCACAAGAGCCGCTTGAGCTCTCCACCTGTTACGGACCAAGTGGTGGTGAACCATTCCAGTGGCCAGGAGCGAGGAGATAGCAACTCGCTCTGCAGATGTCTTGCGATCAGAGAGAATAATGATGTTGTCTCCGTTCTCGATGGCTTGAGATGCCGCCTCGCAGATGCGGTCAAGAGCATTGTAGTATCCGGCAATGCCATCTGTCTTCGGAAAGGTGATGTCAATAGTTGCGACGGTCCAGTCGCTGTGAAGTTGTGTGACGTTGGTAAGCGCATTGAACTCCTCAACGGAGAGCATTGGCGATGGGAGATACAATCGGTGGGCCTGCTCCTTGTTCATTTCGAGCAGGTTGCCCTGTGGGCCGACGTACGAGCCAAGCGACATGACCACAGATTCTCTGATTGGATCGATCGGTGGGTTGGTGACTTGTGCGAAAAGCTGTCTGAAGTACTCGAATAGAAGACGTGGCTGTTGAGCCAAGCATGCCAGTGGAGCATCGTTACCCATGGAACCCAGTGCTTCCTTGGAGTCAGCGGCCATGGGAGCGAGGAGGAGAGAGACCTGCTCAAGGGAGTATCCGAAGGCCTTGAGTCTTGGGTCCTCCTGAACCTTAGCCTCAGTGAGCTGTAGGCTAAGGTCAGTGCCCTTCTCGAGCAGTATCTTGAGAATGTCCGGCAGGACAAGAAGCTGTGAATCCATCCAGGACCTGAAATCCTGTCTGTTGGCGACAGTTCCCTTCAACTCAGCATCGTCGATGATTCGACCAGCATGAGTATCGACCAAGAGCATGCGTCCCGGCTGGAGACGGCCCTTTTGTACGACCGTGGAAGGGTCGATGGCGATAGTGCCGACTTCGGACGCGCAAATAATTCTGTCGTCGTCGAGCACGTAGTATCTGCAAGGCCGAAGACCATTTCGGTCAAGGTTGGCGCCGCAGTATCGACCGTCAGAGAATGTGAAGAGTGCTGGACCATCCCATGGCTCCATCATACAAGCGGCCCACTCGTAGAAAGCCTGCTTCTTGTCATCGATCTGGTCGTTGCCCTGCCATGCCTCTGGAACCATGAGCATGACGGCCTCTGGGAGAGACAGAACACCGTTGATCATAAGCAGCTCCAAAACGTTGTCGAATGCTGCCGAGTCGGAGCCGCCGTCCTCAATGATAGGGTAAAGCGCTTCAAGTTCGTCGCCGAAGAGATCCGATTTGAGCACACCTTCTCTTGCGCGCATCCAATTCTTGTTGCCTCGTAGCGTGTTGATTTCTCCATTGTGCGCGGCCCATCGAAGAGGCTGGGCTCTGTCCCATGAAGGGAAGGTGTTCGTCGAGAATCGCGAGTGGACCAATGCGAAGTGTCCCTCGTAGTCGACGTTCACCAAATCGTGGTAGTAATCGTAGACCTGCACTGGCGAAAGCTGACCCTTGTAGACCATGTTCTTGTTGCTCAAAGAGCAAATGTAGAACCAGTTATGTAGACCAACGACGTGGGTGGCCCGCTTTCGCAGCACATAGAGCTGTCGCTCGAATGCCTGCTCCTCGAACCTGTCGTTGAAGTCCGAAGCTGGCTCCTTGCCACTGCCGTACCACGACTTCATGACCACGAATGGCTGAAGAATAATTGGCTCTCGCGACTTCGCAGCAGGACCCAGCAGTGTACTGTCTTTGGGAACCTCACGCCACCCAAGTACCCGCAAGTCAAGTTGGTCTGCGATGTCCTCAAACTTGTCGAGCGTCTCCTTGAGCGCATCTTCCTCTGGCTTGAAGAAGACGTTACCGGCGGCATATTTGCCGATCTCCGGCAACTTAATGCCCTGCTCTTTTTCGAAGTTCTTGACGAAGAACTTGTGTGGGATGGAAGTCATGACACCAGCACCGTCGCCATCTCGTGCGTCGGAACCCACCGCACCGCGGTGGGTCATGTTGCACAGGAGGTTCCGTGCATCTGTGACGATCTTGTGGCTCGCCTTGCCCTTGATGTGGGCGGCGAAGCCTACACCACAGGCATCCTTCTCAAGCTCTGGGTCGTAAAGACCCTGCTTCAACGGCAGGGCTCCCGCCCAGGACTTGTTCTCGGGCGTATTCTGGTAGGGATAGATGTTCACCTGCTCCTCTTGAGGTTCATCAATTTCGTCGATGGTGGCTTCATTCTTTACATCGTCGGCGAAGGAGACTCGACCCATTCTTCCGGCACAACGCCGAGTGGTTCGAGTAGATGTGGTGGCAGAGTCGGGTAGTTGTGTCTCTGGATCTTAGCCTGTCGTGGGCTAGAGAGTCGCTTCTGGTATGGGTATGTGGATCGGCTGAATGAGGTGTACAAGTCAGTGGTGGTTTCAGGTGATGTGTATGTAGGAGGAAGAAGCAGGGCTGTGAAGATTCCGGTTTAAGCTCTGACGGGTGCGCGGATGTCCTCAATCGATGCAGATGCAGACGACTGAGCTGTCGCAAGGGCGGAGGACAGCGTGGGCTGGGGATGCACGAGAAGGTTTCTTGGCTTTGCCTCTGGGTGAAACAACGACCAACAGCGGTCAACGTGATGTCAATGACTTTTTGCTGTCCAAAGTAGTAGCAGAACTGCAGAGCGAGGTCGCGCGGTTTAAAGCTTCAGAAAGACCGTGGGGTCATGCTTTGCACGTGGTTCGCTGCTTGCCGTGACAGATGATGCCTCAACACTAGATCTACATACCTCGGTGGCGAAGGTGGTCAGAAACTGATCCTTGGATGCTGCGTGTGGTTTTTCGTGTGCGACGTGGCGGGATGACTGACGTGAAGGACGGAGAAGAGGGCAGCGACAAAGAAAAGCTCGTCGTCGAGAGGCGATGCGGCTGGGCTACTGCATTATTCACTTCCTCGCTCCACCTGGCTAGTAATGAGTCCCCACATGTTGTTCTAGCGGAAGCTCTGCCTGCTGGACGCTCGTTTCCTCTTCTTGTTGGTCGTTGCCGTCTGGACTACTGGTGGGGGACCATTGCCGCTGTCACCATCCATCCACCTCGGCTAGCGACTCATTCCCAGAAGGCGACTGTACTGTACTGGCTGCCATGCTACAGCGACAGCCCTCCTTCTGTTCTAGACTCCCAAAGACTCGGTATCATGTCTCCCAGTGACGCTGCTGTCTGTTTGCGAACCCAAACAGGCTGTCCGGATGCCGGCGCTCTCCACGTTCATACAAAGTGGCCGAAAAATAAATCTGCCACATGCATTGAGCTGGGACCCTTGTGTCTGCTTGAGGTGCATCTGCACTAAGAGTTTAAGGTCGCAGCTTGCTTCTTGAATGCATGACACGGCACGTCCAATGACCATAGCTCACACTTTCGCTGAGAAGGCCTGGATGCGCATTGGCTGAGTGAATCTCACAATGACTCCACTTGGCCCAATGCCGGGCCAGGTAGATTGCCGTGCGCAAGTGCGCACAGCGAGCTTATTGCGTGGCCAACGATTGGACAACGATTGGAGGGAATGATGGTAGGGACTTGCCTGGACACATTCGACTGTGTCATTTCTCTGCAGTCGTGCTTTATCGCTTTCATGTGATACGTGGACTGCAAGAGATCTCCTCTGGATGCCGTGCAGCGCCGTCGCTTCTCAGCATGCACATCCGAATACAAGAAGCGTCAACGTCTGCTTTCCTCTTGGTCATCTGGTTGGGATGCGCACACGAATTTGGTAGCTTCGAGTGCGGTTGCTCGATTGCTACATCCTCTCGCGAGTACCTCGAGCGGTGTATGTCGTGGCGAGGCTCCTGCTTGCGACAAAGATCGGCTGAAACCGGGAGCGACTGAGTACGAGCGCGCTCCTCATTCAGAAAATTTGCCGATGCCGACATCGGGTTTCGAACTTTTGGGACATGGCAGGATGAGGCGAGCACCACAGGACAACATTGGTGACATGAGCCGCCGCTATTCCTAGCGATTGCGATCGTGTAGAGCGGCGCTCTTTATCATGTGTCCAGATCAAGCGAGATCGACATGATGAGGCGATTCGTAAGAGGAGCTGCACTTTCTTGCCTGAGCCAAAGGCCAGACTCTCATTCCACGTTCTTGATGACTTCTCGTCACTGCGAACGGGACAGGGTCTTGCGAGCTTGGTCATCCGACTCTGTGCTAAGCAAGGGACATACGATACAAAGTTTACGAAAGAGCGATGATTCACGATGTGCGCGGAGGCCTGAATGCACTCACTGCTGATATACAGATGTGCGTCCACAAGATCAAAGGCGACATAGAGAGTTGAAGCGTACGTATTTGTTTACTGAACGCTATCACTGATGCTTTTGGGCGATGCTGTTCGAGTCTGCTTCGAGAAATGGCGCATTGGCGCTTCTAGACTTCTGTGCATATCCTCGATAGTGTAGCTTGCATACTCAACACCATCGCTATGCAAGAGCGGAGACTTCTGGGTCGTCCAGTATAAAAGTCAAGCCAGTGCATGGGAGCGTCGTTGGCTTACCTTCTTCAATGGATTGTCGGGAGGCTATCCTGTGGCAATGACTGGGAGAGTGTCTGAGCCCCATACTCAGTCCTCCATAGCATCATCGTCCTGAAAGTCATCATCGTCCTCCTCGTCATCGTCCTCCTCCGGAAGCTCCTTTGCAGCCTCTGCATAGTCGATGTTCTTGCCGCGAGTACGTGAGCTGACGATGTTGTCCGGGTCGATCTCCTCCATGTTGTCCTCATCCGGCTCCTCAACTTCAGCCTCCCCCTGCGCGTGTGTTAGTCGAGAGCAGCTACGCGCGCCTCGAGCGTGCTCACCTCGCCCTCCTCATCATCCTCCGAAGACTCCTCCATTGGATCCTGCTCGAGCGCCTTGCCCTTGCCCTTCTCCGGGGTGTCCATCGAGACGTCCGCAGAAGCCTTGCTTGGGTCCTGAACAGAGTCGCTCATGATGGGCAGCGTTCGCTAGAGTCTTTCGATTTTGCGGTGACTACGGATTGATCAGCCAAGGTACGCGCGGTCGCGGTCGCATCGTGATGGCCAGGGCGCTTACCTTGATACTAAAGCTGTGAATGTGCGCGAGGGACAGGAAGTATGAATCGTCGGTTTGGATGTTGATTTAGTCGTGTTGGTGTCATAAGAGACGAGCGGCTAGCGCCATGATCCCTGCCCAAACACGTCGCGACCCTTGCGCGTCGCGTCCCCCGGGCACTTTCTTCTCCAGCATCATCTCGAGAGTCGAACATACAGCAGCACAGCAATCATGACAGCTCTACGTGGAAGGCCTGCCCACGCGCCTGGACCGACGTTCCTCAGCTACACGCCAAATGGCAGAAAGCTCATCACAGCAGGTCTCAATGGAGCTCTGCGGGTGTTTGAACACGGTTCAGACGACGAGCCTGCCATCATCGATGTGCCTACCGAGAACCATCTGGCCACAGTAGCCACGAATGACTTCTTCATCGTCGGGTGTGAGGATGGCTCAGTCACGAGGTACTCTCTGGTCACCAACAAAATGGAGGAAATTCTGCTGAGGTGCACTGCACCTGTTCGTGATCTCGCACTATCTCCGGACGGTCAATGGGTTGCTGTAGCCAGCGACGAGTTTGAAGTCAAAATTGTCGACACGAGTAATATGGAACGTATTATGTACCTTCGAGATCAGGTGAGCGATCTTTACCTATTCACGGTGCAATGCACGTCTAACTTCGACACAGATGCGGCCCATCAAACAGTTGTCATTCGATCGAAGTGGAGCGACATTGACCGCATCCAGCACAGATGGGATGATATATGTGTACTCACTCAGCTCAGAACAGCCGGTGCTCATCAAGACAATTCAAGGCTTGATAGGCATGCTCGAGTCTGATGCCGAGAATTCTGCCCGAGCTACATGGCATCCTGACGGCAGAGCTTTCGTAGTTGCCACTGACACCAAAGATCTGCAAGTAGTCGCTCGCAACGACTGGCAACGTCAAAAGGTGTTCTCAGGAGGCCACAAAGCTGACGTGAGTGCCATGGCATGGTCTCCAAACGGCGCTTTACTGGCGAGTGCCAGTCTCGACAAGAGTTTGGCGCTTTGGGATGTCAGGACGCAAAAGCTCTTGAAAACTTTCACTGATATGCGGCATCCAATCTTGGCCATGCAGTGGCACGCAAAGGACAACGTACTATCTTACACAAACAACAATGGTGAGCTTTTCATACGGGAAGATTTCGTGCCGGACGAGCACAAGAAGATGCTCCGAGCTGAGACACAACCATCACCACTGAACTACGATCCGCTGGCGGAGGTATCTGGCAATGCTCGGAAGCCAACAACAAATGGCCGCAAACGCACTGCCGAGCAAGATTACCTCGATGACCTTCTCGGACCGGATGCCATGTCCGTAGATGGGGATGGCTTCATTGAGGACGATGATGGCGCAGGATATGCCGAAGAGACCAACGGCTTTGGCAAGCGAAATGCCGTAGACTCTTTAGGTGCACCACAGACCAAGCGCCATACCTCGTCGTACGGCGCATGGCAGCCACAGTTTCACGACGCTTTCCAATCAGGCAGCACTCCCTGGAGGGGTAATCGTCGATATCTATGTCTCAACCTGACGGGATTCGTGTGGACTGTCGACCAAGAAACACATCACACGGTGACGGTAGAGTTCTATGATCGACAGGAACACCGCGATTTCCACTTCACCGACCCACATCGATACGACAAGGCATGTCTGAACGAGAAAGGCACACTCTTTTCGTGTCCCCCTTCATCACATCATCCAGCGATCTTACACTATAGGCCCCACGAGACATGGACCGCGCGTATGGATTGGCGAACACAATTGCCTGCAGGAGAAGAAATTACGTCGTTGTCACTGAGCGACTCTTGTATTGTGGCCACGACATCTACTGGCTATGTGCGGATATACACCTTATTTGGCCTACCGTTGAAGGTCTACAGGCAGAAGAGCACTCCCGCCGTGGCCTGTGCGAGCTGGCGCGACTATGTCATGACGGTTGGCAATGGACCGGTTGGTGGTGACGGCACGACCAGGCTGTCGTACACCATCGAGAACGTGAAGCGGGACGAGATCTGCCAAAGCGAGGATATCCTTCCGCTGTCACAATGCGCTCAACTGAAGAGTGTGCTGTTCAGCGACAGAGGCGACCCCTGTGTCTATGACAGTGACGGCGTACTGCTGGTCTTGCTACATTGGAGGACCCCGGGCCAAGCTCAGTGGGTGCCACTCCTCGACACTAAGACACTAGAACGACTGCAAGGCGGTAAGAAAGAGGAAAGCTATTGGCCTGTCGCCGTCGTGGACGACCGATTTCATTGCATCATTCTCAAGGGAGGCGAGCAGTATCCATACTTCCCGCGACCACTTCTGTCAGACTTCGAGTTCAGGGTACCAATCAGTACGCAAGTTAACGGAGAAGACGCCGAGGATGAAGCACACCACAAGGAACTGGAAGAGCTCTTTGTCCGCAACACAGTGCAACACTCGCTGTTACTAGACTTGGTCGAGAACACTCACGCGACCTCGGCACAGAAAGCGGATGTATCTGCGATGGAGCGAGAAGTTGACAAGGGACTCCTCCAGCTGTTCGCAGCTGAGTGCCGCGAAGGCGAGGAGCGCGGCATGAAAGCGCTTGAGATCGCCAGGCTTATGAGGGACAGAACGGGCAAGATGCTGGAGGCCGCTGGAAAAGTAGCACAGCGCTTCCAGCGTGACATACTCAGCGAGAAGATTACGGAACTTGCTGAGCGTCGCATGGTCGGGCTGGTCGACGATGCTGACTCATGAGGTACGATCACTCCGTGCAAGATTGTTTGGCCTGCAGCCCACAGAGATTGCGAGCCACTCTTGCATGTCACAACCAGTCCGTCCGGATACGAGATACGATGGCACCGGTAGGAAGGGACCAAAGGATACTTATTCTATAATGAAAACACTAAGGACAGACATACCGATGAGACGCTAGACTACTTCGTAGTCTTGGCTTTCAGAGGTAGGCAGCCACCAATCTGGGCTCACCATCTCTGGCCTACTGACAAGGACCGGTGACAGAATACAGTGCGATGCGGTGAGGACGTGAGAAGCACAATCCACAGGCGTGCAATGAATATCAGCGTATCCGCGCGCAAGCTGAGGTCGGCACAGAGACAGGCGCCATGCGACTGGCCAATGCAGGTCGTGCAGTACCAATTGGAACTGTGACATGAAGCGTCTCGAACCTCTCAGCCACGATTGTCGTTGCATGCTCGCCTGGGGAGGCACCGGCAGGTAGTCCGTCCTATCATTGGGGTGCGGGCTCCTGTGCCGACTTAGCAAACAAGTCTCTGCGCCTCAGCGACCACAACGCATACCCATGAATCCTGGCTGTTATAGACCACTCGCTTGGAGGCTATGACACAGATTCCGGGCGGCCCCGGGTAGTGCAACTCTCAAACTGTAGAGCCGGGAAAGGGCATCGGCTCGCGAGGTGGCATATGATGAACATCTTCACCGTTACACGAGGCGACTTGTGTCTCGTTGGGCTTCTGCCTTTGCATAAAAGAGCAGTCGTTTGCTTTCCCTTTGGCTCCCCGAGTCCGACTTGAACGACTCTCATGTTTCCAACTCCAGTCCAGAACCATCACACAACACAATCGAAACGACTGCACAACCATTTCTCCAGTAGTGACCCTGCATCACCGCTTTAGTTATACCACGCCCTCCTTCAACATACAACAGTGAACCTACACCATCATGGCTCTCCTCGGCCCAGCGTACCCGCACATGAACCTCTGGGGCGAGGTGCTCATGAATCCCAACGACCCGTTCAGCAGCGATTGCAATATGTCAGAACTATGGCCATACATCTGGCAGAACTACCAACGTGGTTACTTTGACGGCTCCTACAACAACATTGCCATGATGAACCTACTGGCGACAAGACGATCACGTCGACGACGCAACCACTGGCACAGCCACGTGCATCTTCCCGTCGGCATGGGGTTCAATCCACGGTACTCGGCAATGGGTGGCTATGGAGCGTTGGGTGCGGGATTTGGCGGTGGACTCGGTGGAGGATTTGGTGGAGGATACGGCGGATTTGGCGGCGGGTTCGGGGGCGGCTTGGGTGGTGACTACGGTGGAGGTCTGTTCCTCGATCGTCCAGTCAACGGCTTCGTTCCCAGCCCGCAGATGTTGATCGAGAGTCCGCTACGGAATATCTGGTGACACAAGGGAGGCATGATCTGTTGATGTCAAGTATGATATGGGATGAGCCATGACCGTGATGGAAACAGGCAGGACTGATACAAGCAACGACGGTTGGGGATGGCGTACTGAGAAGACTTTCTTATGTATACTATCATAACGTTTAGCGGAGATCATCAGATGGCCACACGGTGTTTGATCTTACACTATCTTACAGCCTCCTTCTTGCACCTTGTGGGTCAGCTCGCGGCAATATGGTTGTCTGTACCTCGATCTCTACACTCTGGTCGCATAATCTCATCTAGCATGCCGGTAGCAGAGCGACTTGAGACTACATCACCCAGGTCGTGAGTACAGTACTGACTTCACGAAATCAGACCGACCATCCGCCATGGATCACAACGATGCCGTAAACATGTCCATCGATGTACAGACATCCTATGCGTCCTCAGACAATCCGTCGTACCCGGCAGTCCCTCATCCCTTCACCACCTGCCCCTCATCATCCGCATACGGGTCTTTCCAGAAAGCCTTCTTAACAGCAACCTCTCTGATTTTCCACACATCCTCACTACTCCCAAACTCCTCCTTCCTCTTCTCGTCCCGACTCCTATAAAACTCCTTGACCGCCTCCTCCTTCTCCCGCTCCGGCAACGTCCTCGTCCTCATACAGAACCAAAACGCTCCCCATTGCTCCGAGCAACTTTTCAAATGTCCGTAACGGTATATGTCGTTGAACTTGCCGCCCAAGGACTGGCAGTAGAAGGCTTGGTCAAATTGTTGCCGGCAGGACATGGTGCGGGGATAGATGGCATCCGGCGAGATGTCGAGGTCGCCGGAGGGGAGCTGGCGGGATTCGGCGTGAGATTTGATGGGTTCTGGGGTAGATAAGGGCTGTGGAGAGGACGCACTTCCTTCGGCAGCGCTGAAGGTTTTGAGAAAGGCATCGAGCTCGGAATCTGCTTGTTGGTCGCGGGTTTGGGACGGTGCTGGGCCTGGTTTGCCGAAGATGCGCATGCGTTGTTCGTCTGTCAGGGCAACCGTGCTGTTCGTGGAGTTTGGCGTAGCAGCCGTCGCTGCATTCGCTGTGGGCGTTTCATGCTGATTGGGGTCGCCAGAGGAAAATGGCCATGACCAACCCATCGTTGGGATGATGCAATTTGTAGCTGGGGATTCGAGGTTCACATGCGAAGGACTTTGTTCGGGTTTGGCTCGGGAAGCTCGAGCCACAATACCACAGCCCTTTAGTTCATGCCAAAGCACTTCTTCGCCCCTGAAACACATGCTGTTCTACTGATTCATGGCGCATAATTTGTTGTGGAAGAAATGCCAACCTCACAGTAATACCAGCCACAATATTGCTGAAGCTTTGAGAACAGCACAACACGCTCGAATCGATAAACCTGACAAGATGGCAAACACAACGACTTGAGCGCGCGATAGCTACGGTCCAGCGAGCCCAGCTCCTGATCCATATTTACATTTCGCTGTACACGAGACCATAGGGGTCGAATTCAGCCTCCTCACCACACCATGTAGATTGCACAGGATCTTGCATGCACGAGAAGCCACTCTCTTCTCTTGTCTCGGTGTTGTCATTGATGACCTCGAAGCCGTCTACGTCGTGGCGCCTGACAGCTGCAACATAGTGCCCTGAATTGCTGCTCTCACCGAGGTGGCTAACCACGCCATCGAGCCGGTAGGTATAGTGCTCCTGGTCACTGCTTGAGTACGGACCCAGGTTCAAGTACTCGTCGTAGGGCTCATGGCGCATGTCCTTGAACGGTTTGAAACCGTTCGCCTTGTCATAGTTGAAGCGCATCAATCGAATGACTAGGATTTCGGGCAACAGTACCAAGGTTTTGGTGATGGCCCTCTCTTCGCCAACAACTACTTTCATGGTGGTGACGTTGGATCCTCCACCATTCTTGGCAATACATGCCGCTCCATTGCATCGTCTTTCGGACCGTGCCTGCAGGCTGTCGACGCTTAGGTACTGCACTAGCGAAGTAGCTTCGGGCATGTTGGGCAGCCACGCTGCAAGGCCGATGCCTGGCGGCTTCGGTTCTGCCTTAGGGGCCTGAACATGGCCGCAGTCGGCACAAGTCCACCCTTCGAGAGTGCTGGTTTCGAACATTGTCGAGCACCTAGGACGATCTTCAGCATTCTCAGCAGCTTCCGGCTCGCTCACAAGATACTCGATGAACTCGTGCGGGTTTCCCATATGGTTCGTCGTAAAAACTTCTTTCGAATCATCCTGATCCCGGGGCAAGCAACGCCGACACGCAGTGTTAAACTCTGTGACCACGTCTTCGTCCACCTCAACAGTCGTACTCGGTTGCTTTTCGTGCTCGCCTTCTTCTTCTTCAGCTTCCTCTTCATTCTCGTCCTCGCCCTCGTACTGTATGCCAGCTTGATTTCAATAGACATTGGCGAGGTTTTGTAGAGCGCAAACAACACATCGTGCTGCAGTGCGAGTACAGTCCTTGTGTGTATTGCCAAGATAGTGATAGAATGCCGGGACTCGAAGCAGACATTGCAAGGCCGCATTGCGATAGCAAGTAATATCTGGGTTGTGTAAGCCCTTGGATCGGGCAGATGAAACCGGCGGAAATCGTTTGCTGACACGACCACTGAAAACACCCGTCGGGATGACTGGAAGACCATTCCTACTACCGTTCTGCTTGAACAGTGGCACTTGCCCAGGCCTTCGTGGAGATCGGAGTGGCATAGGCGTAGAAGGCGGCTGGTCTATTGTGGACAGCACGGTCGAGAGGTCCAGAACTGTCGCCGAATCTCCTGCTGCCCCGGACGCAAACGGCGCCTGGTTTATGGAGGAAGTTATAGCTGAGAAGCCTAAGCCCGCGTTTGATGGATCGCTTTCGGCAGCGGGAACTGCAGCAGCGGAACTGGGAAGAGTTGGGGGGGTTTATCCACAGGACCCTTTGTGTTCACGACGTTGGATGCCTGGCCGCAAGAAGGACATACATTTCCAAGATTGATTGCGGAGACTGCAACGCCAGAGCTTGACGAGCTCGTTACTGGGACCGCTGGGGCAAGCGCATTGGTTGCGGGCAGCCCAGATATGGTCGTCGTATTGACACCAGTTGAATTCGTGACTGGAACTGCGGAATTTGCAGGGCTATTTGTGGCAGGTGCAGCAGATGCAGAATCATTTGAAGCGTCTGTCCGGCCCATGTTGGTAGCATTGACTTTAGCTGCGCTTACGCCGGGATTCATCGAAGCATGAGCCTTGCCACGGGCCCTCCTGACCGGTGGTAGTCCATCACTCAAAACGTAGTTTCCAAGTCCGCGTTGTCGTCCCGCAGACCGTAACAGCATGCTGGCGCCAGCTCTTTCTGATATATCAAGACTTCAATATAAGTCTCGGAGACCAGCTCGTCCGAATCGATAGCTCGGATGTGGTAAGAATCTGTCAGCAGCAGGCACGGACTTATGTATTCGAAAAAAGTCAAGGGCAGGTCAGGATGAGATGCCGGGTAGTGTGAAAAAGTGTACTTGCCTGGCCAGAAAAGATCTCTATTGTCAGCGTGATGGTGAGATGAGAATTGTGGCCGAGCTTTGCGGAACAAAGGGAATCGCTCATAGTAGTTTTGTCATTCTCATTGTCTCGCGGTAAAGCGCAATCTCACCTCTCAGAAATGCTAGCTGATGTCCAGGACCGGGTCGTGCAGGGCCTTCCGAGGTCACAATGTTCGTCCATACCAACCCAGGCGCTCTGTCCCAAAACTCGTGTGCAAGGGAGCCAGCCTCACAAGCCTCCCACAATTCCACATCCTCTGCGAGCTGAACTTCTCCGGCATCGACGGGACATCCACAGTCTCCTCGGAAGAGCGTTTGTTGGGTGCTGGCAGTAGATATCAGCTACTATTTAGTACCACTTGGAAAGGTCGCAGCAGCCAGTGCCGAGTTGCCACGTAAGTGTGGCTCAGGCAAGTGAAGTCTTTCGCGCTCTCCTCAATACGTACCAGCGGTCCGGGTATCGTCGCCACCAGGTGAGATCCGCAACTTGCATATTTACATGCGCAACGCCTTCAGTGTCCCCAGAGTTTAGGATCTCCTTCTGGTGCGCCGGAGAAGGAAGAGGCACGTGTCACAGCAATCTGGGAGCGTGAATCGATATTGCACGTCGAAGGAATGGCCCTGCAACTCGGAAGAGGGTGGTCGACAGTGAATTGGTTGCTCTCGTGTGGCCATTGAACGTTCAGGCACCGTATACCCAGGGCGGCTTCTTACGTAGGAGGCTACGCTTGCTATGCGAGTTTCGCGATGAGGATCGAAGGTGCCAACATCGTGATAGCGTGCAGCCCCTGTGTGTCATTCTCGACGTTCACTGCATGCCAGACTTGACACGAGGTGAACGAAATGGAGCAGCCGGAGCCGAGTCCGCTGTCAAGAGCAGCCAGGGATCGCTGACGACGTCGATGAAGTGCTGGCGGGATCAACAGCAGCGGTAGTGTGCACTGCTGCGCCTGCTCTCGCTGATTCTGGATCATATACTGGAATCATCATCCCAACCATCGTCGCCAACTCGATCACTTGGCCGCCTCCTGCCACGTCAGCTCTATGTACAGATGATCAACGACCGACGCCACCACTGAACTTCTTCTGATCGTCGATCACATTCCCGGACGCAGAGATGGGCTTCCTCGAAATTTTCAAGGTCAGCTCACCACCATGTGCCCTCGATACACCCCTAACACTCCGCAGGCCGTGTTCATACCCGCCCTCATCGCCGGCGCCCTCTACGGCATCGGCGCTTTCGTAATCATGCCCTTAATCCGCCAACAGCGAAATCGATACTCCCAATACCTCCCGCTCGAATCGATATCACACCACACAAACTCCTTCAGAGATCGATTAGCGAATGCTGTCACGAGGCTAGTCGTACCACGCAATATGGTGGTCATCGATGCTTCAGGAAGCAGAAGAGGTAGCACGAGTGGGGAGGAGTTTGTCTTTGAGGATGCGGAGGGTGATAGTATGGTGGGGTTCGATGTGGGGAGGAGTGATCGCCAGGTCAGAGGGGCGAATATTGGGAGTAATGGGAGGAGCGTGGAGGAGGTGTGAAGACGGTGTGTTGAGGGAAATACGACAGATGCTGGACGGCATTAAAGGAACACTGCATTAAAGGAACACTTTGTCAATGCGTCCGACCATACGACCGGTGTGGCTAACAGGATACGTTGCCAGCATGGCATGATGTGATCGCTGCTGAGTATGAGTCGTGGCGCCGTTCGATGATCTCGCAGCGACGTGGGCATCTGGTGGTGCAGGTCCCAGGTCGGGATATATCAAGTCACGACAACACCCGAAGGTCAAGGAGAGCGCTTTAGTCATTCGTGCAAGTTACTGCGCTGCTGACAACCTGCGTCGCATGCGAGACATCACCGCCGTGATGTAATTCACTGGCATATCACATGCTGAGGTTGCCTCCTTTGCTAAAAGCTGTCATGTGGCCTCGATGCTCAGTACCTTTTCGAGCTCTCGATGCACTTGAGGCGACGGAAACGCACAGGCCCGAAGGCTACTTGCATGCTAAGGAGTAGCTTGACACGAGGCGCTCTATCTTTTGCATTTACTGCAAAGTCTCAGCTGATGCCCTTGTGGTGCCGAAAGGTCCACCTACTGCCAGGCTTCCGACGAACTTGGGCGAGAAGGTACTGCAAAATTCTGCACTGCTCATCTACTTTTCGTCAATATCAAACCTTTCCAGGCCGGAACACCAGACACCTTGTTGCCGTCCGAGCATGACCACCATTCTATAGTAGCTTCTTCAGCTCGGCAGCGACGGCATCGCCGACTTCGCTAGTCTTAGCGGACCCACCAATATCAGCAGTCTTCACACCATTTTCGATCACGTTGCGAACGGCCTCGTCGATCTTCTTGGCGAGCTCAGGCTGTTGCAGCGAGTACTTGAGCATCATGCCCAATGATAGAATCATTGCCACCGGGTTGACAATGCCTTTGCCACTGATGTCTGGTGCAGAACCTGTTCTCGTGTCAGTGAACACGCTCCGGTTGAGCAACAGTATTCGGCGACAGCCTGTACGTACCGTGAATAGGCTCGTAGATGCCGTTGCACCTGCTCTTGCCATCTGGCGCTGCAGTCAAGCTGGCACTTGGCAGAAGACCAAGCGAGCCTGGAATGACCGATGCCTCGTCGCTAATGATGTCGCCGAATAGGTTGCTTGTCACGATCACACCGTTCAGCGCTCGTGGGTTCTTGACCATCAGCATAGCAGCAGAGTCGATGAGGTGATGACCGATCTTGAGCTGCGGGAACTCCTTCTCCATAACTTCCGTCACAGTCTTGCGCCATAGTCTGCTAGTTGCCATGACGTTCGCTTTGTCTAGCGACCAGACCGGAAGTGGTGGATCCTCTGCAAGTGCAAGACAGGCAGCCAATCTCGTCACACGCTCGATCTCCGCCCTCGAGTATGGCTCTGTGTCCAAGGCGAAACCAGATCCATCGTCCTCCTTGCGTTCGCCGAAGTAGATACCACCAGTAAGCTCGCGGACGATGTTAAAGTTGACGCCTCTGCAGACCTCCTCCTTGAGAGGCGAGGTCTTGACCAGGCTCTCGGACGCGAAAAAGCATGGGCGAAGGTTCCCATATGTGCCCATTTCCTTGCGGAGCTTGAGAATACCTTGCTCTGGGCGGACTGCTGCTGTGCCCCATTTTGGTCCACCGATGGCTCCGAGAATCACTGCGTCTGCTTCTTTCGCCGCGTTGAGGGCCTCGTCTGTTAAGGGCACGCCAGTTGCATCGATGGAGGCCTTCATCGTCAGTGAGACGTCGTGCTGACGGGAGCTGGAAAACTTACTCCGCCGAGAAGCTGCTGGTTGATGTTGAACTTGACGCCCGCACTGCTGTTCTGAATTACGTCGAGAACCTATAAGGTAGTATTCGTCAACATAAGATCACCACTACATGTTCCGCGACGGTAGATCAGTAATCGACCATGGAGGGCTATGCGGAAGTTCGCGGACAGACTGTCGAGGGCGCAGGTGAAAAGATGGGTGCTCGCCGACTTTGCGTTGATGTGCCCCAGGGTATCTTTTGTCTTGTGCAAATGCAACGAGAACGTGCAATATTGGATGATTGGCATTTGCACGTACTTTTAATCCTTCAGCAGTCACTTCTGGGCCGCAGTGGTCACCTGTGAGACATTTTAGTAACGTTCAAGTCAGCGATTGGTAGTGCGATTTACCGCCGAACACAACAATGTTGTAGGTAGGCATCTCGTCGATCTGTGTTGCGACTGCTTCAATGCTGCGTGTGCTCGCGAGTTTAATTTGAAACGTGAGCTCAATCCTGTGTCGCCCGATGTCGGCCAAAGAAGCAAGCAAGCAACGTGTCGCAGCCATGACCACAAGAAAGGGACCCGTTCTGCATCAAGTCTCCTGTAGTTGTGCCTCCCAGGGACCCATGGTCAGGTCAGGTCAGGTCTGGACTGGACACGAGTAAACTGATTTTGGTGGACTAGCCTATTGGACGGCTGAGATGGCACTGGCCCACAGTCAACACTCAATGCCTTGAAAGGTTCTTCGCGACCTCTTGTCAGTCGCTCAGTCACGGATCATATCATACTCTTGCTGTTCGTCAGTCGTGATTGCTGCGAGTAAACGCATCTCCCTGAGGCAGTTATGGACGAACGCATCTGCTTCCCGCAGGTTCCTTCGTACGATGAGCAGGATGTAAGTACGGCGACAGTTGAGTAAGGTAGGAGCTTGGAGATGAAGATGTAAGTAGTACTCTGTGAGGGCCTGTCTTCCTGCGTGTGAAGCACAGACATTGGGTCTGCCACAGGACGATACATGTATGGCGCGCACATCCACAATGATCACCAGTGTCAACGACACCGCCGCTAACGAGCCGGCAACACCCTCACGGTTCGATCCCGAATACCTGCGCCATCGCGCACGCTGGATCCGGGACATCCTCGATCCACAGGTCGCTCAAGAAGGGGCGGATGCACTACATTCGGACGAAGTCTTGACTCTCGATGAACTATTGCGGAGACTGCTCGACCACGACATGTCACTTGCGGACATTCGCTTCACCCGAATGCACCTCGCGGTCAGCGAGATATCTGGCAAAGCGACACGCTGGCCCAAGAAACTGATCGATAGGTGCGAAGCGATCAAAGTCGTATGGGAAGCAAAGTATGGCCCTTTGAAGACCTTGGGAACGCCACTATACGAGCCTCGTGGACGACTACATGGTATATGCCGACCCGAAGATCTAAACAAAGAGAAATTGCTGGTTAAGTGGCTCAGATCACCGGCTGCAAGATTGAGCCCATCAGTATCAAGAAAAGTTGGACATCTTGGTTTCACCCCTGGAGAGTAAGTGTTGGATATGGACAAGCTCCCTTAAGCGATCTGACGCGCATTCTGCAGCTGGTGGATCAGTCCAATGTTCGCCTACAGAGCTGGCATTATCGACAGTGGCAACCCTGCAGGCGGCATTGTGGCCGACAGCGAGGGCGCATATGCTATAGTACTGACGGATAGTGACGAAGTCTCCGGATCCGATCCTAGTCACTTTCAATACCGTGCCAGAGATGGTGATCCTGGAAGATACCGACTCATAGCTGCCACGCCTGAATCACGACAGCCAATTCGCATTCTCAGAAGTCATACGCTGCACAGCTTCCTGAAACCGCGAGCGGGCATCAGATACGATGGGCTGTGTGTAGCGCAGATAACCAGCACTGCAACATATCTGTCTCCTCACGGTGCCTCGTGCTGATGATCTTGTCGCAGACATAGAGTTATAGGCTGGACGGTCAAGCAAGATGCCAAGACCAGTCAAACAGTTTTCATCGTCAATTTCAAGCGCCTTTCGAGCGAAGCCAACATGGATGCAGTCCTCTGCAGACCCTGGTCAGACGAGGTCGAAGACTACACAGAGTACAAGCGTCTACGTCAAGAGCACCGTGATAAGAAGGACGGTCGAGCTCCACCGATCACCACGAGCGATGGCGCGAGCGATCACGTTTGGGGCATCATGCCAAACGCCGCAGTTCACCTAACGATGGGCGGCTCTACGGCCCCGGTTGCCAGATGAGGAGAGATGCTCACGGCAGACAGAAAGGCTGGATTCGGTCATGGTGATATAACAAGATTGGGCGGTACGCAGAAGCTTCGCTTGGGAGAAGGCACATCCTGAGCCAACGGAACACTTCAGAATCTGGTATTAGGACATCTGGTTTGTCAGAACCGGCTCTTGAAGCGGCCAATTATGCCTGCCGAGGGTCCGCACGATGTGCGGATGGAGCTGCTGGATCATGCTGTGTATCATGAATGATAGGAGAATAGTGCAGAGCCGCATAATAAGTGCAAGGGCACCCTCGACATCGGCATTTGCTGTCCATTGGCACTTGATAGCCGCAAATCAGTAGACAAAAGCTTCTCGGAGAGCATCGCGTTTTGAGCTTCGCACATCGCTTGATCAGAACCCGAAGGTCGGTGCATCTTCATGTCCATGCATCTGCCCCAATCTCTGCGCCCTTGGCTTGACGTGGTCTAACAAAGATCTCTGATTGGGGTAGAGGGCCCCCCAAATGCGATGCTTACTACTTCCTTCTGCAGCCAGCTCGGCTTCCTCAGGTGAGCTTGCCGAAGCCGTTGCCGAGAGCCAAGAGTGAGGGTCGGACCTTCTCCAATGTCTCTTGTCAACGACAGACATCGAGCACCCACACGAATACATCCGATCAAGTCGCATGTGACACTGACCGCCATCAACGCTGTCACGCTGATCCACTCAGCGCTGCCTCAGTCGCCATCGCATTCGTAGAAGCACACTGTCCCATTGGCTTCACAACATAGCGCAGCACTTTTGGTGGAGAACTTCTGGAGACACCCACGGGGATGGACTCGCCACCCGGAGCATCAGGTTCGGTGTCGACACGAAGATGGCACGGTGGGCTGCAATAGTAAGTGGATCGCCAGTTGGGCATATAATTCTGGGGACATGCCACTGCCCAGATTTCACTCTTCTTCACTTCTCTGTCTTCATCTGCCACAGCCATCATGAGTACTCACCAGCCCAACAGCGAGCGCATATCCGCTGAAGAGGATCCCAGAGACATCAAGAATGCCGCCGAGTTTCTCGACGAGGTGGATGAGCACAATGCCGCCAAACCGAGCAGGGCTCTCGAGGCACCTCCTCTAATCAGAGAGCTGAGCCCGGCTGATCGAGAAAGGCTGGAGAAGAGACTGGTCCGCAAGATCGATTTCCGCCTACTTCCCGCAGTGATTATCATGTACATCATGAATTATCTGGACAGGGTAAGAACATCAGAAGCACGCATATGATTTTATCTGACCTCACGTAGAACAACATCGCCACGGCGCGCCTCGCTGGCAACCCAGGACTTGAGGAAGATCTTGAGATGACGGACTCACAGTACGAGACGTGCGTATCTATCCTCTTCGTTGGCTATATCTTGATGCAAATCCCGAGCAACCTCTTCTTGAACAAAATCGGCAAGCCTGCGCTCTATCTACCAGGAGTGATGATTGTCTGGGGTATAATCTCCACTGCGACAGCAGCTGCACGCAGCTTTGGGGGATTGGTCGCCATCAGATTCTGCCTTGGATTCATCGAGGCCGCGTACTTTCCTGGTTGCCTCTACTATCTTTCATGTTGGTATACCCGAAAGGAGCTGGCCTTCCGATCGGCTATCTTATACTCGGGATCTCTCATTTCTGGTGCTTTTGCTGGACTGATTGCCGCTGGCATTACTGATGGCATGGACGGGAAGCTTGGCTTGCCCGCCTGGAGATGGTGAGCAGTCCACAAATGACCTGAAGATACCTGCTAACGCGCGAAAGGCTGTTCATCATCGAGGGTGCTGTCACCATCGTGATCGCTGCAGCCTGTCTCTTCGTTCTGCCCAACCTCCCCAGAACGACCAAATGGCTGTCGGAAGAAGAGCGGGAACTGGCGGTATGGCGCTTGCAAGAAGACATCGGAGTGGATGACTGGACGAGCAGCGAAGAGCAATCCTTCTGGCAAGGCATGTTCCTCGCTTTCAGAGACATTAAAGTCTGGATCCTGATGGTCATGCTCCTGGGTATTGTCTCAAGCGCGTCTGTGACGAACTTCTTCCCGACAGTAGTCCAGACCCTCGGCTACTCGAAATTGATCTCTCTTCTTTTGACAGCACCGCCATACGTGCTGGCAGTCTTTGTATGTTTTGCAAACGCGATTCACGCGGACAAGACCGGCGAGAGATTCTTACACATCACGATCCCGCTCTTCATTGGCATGGCTTCGTTTATCCTGGCAGCAGCGACAACATCCGTTGCTCCACGCTACGTGGCCATGATGTTGATGGTACCATCCATCTATGCAGGCTACGTGATCGTCTTGGCTTGGATCTCGAACACGATTCCGCGTCCTCCAGCAAAGCGGGCCGCAGCCCTGGCAGCCATCAACGCGGTCTCCAATGCTTCCTCAATCTACGCCTCTTACATGTATTCTGGTGGACCTCGGTTTATCACCGCGTTCTCAGTCAACTGCGGAACACTGTTCTTGGCGATCTCAATGGCAGCGGTCCTGAGAATCATGCTCGTCCGCCTCAACAAGAAGCTCGACAGAGGCGGAGTCTTTGATGGCATCTCTGGTGCCTCAGTCGGAGAGGGGGATGCAATGCGAAGAGGTTTCAGGTTTCTGGTGTAGAGGACGTGGCCTAAGCAATACACACATACCTGGACACAGTCTACGAGATACATGTGCAGACTATCCAAGTCCTACACGAGCACAGCATCTGGACGACCTTCGTCGTGGGCACAACTACAGATCTCCTGGGCTTAGGTGTTGTCAACAAAGGCCTGGTGCATCATCGTGAACGAGCGCCGTATTGAGCAGCATCTGGTCCCTCATCAGCGAGGGCATTATGCTAGCTCGATCTACGGCTAGTGCTGCATGTCCCGCGAGAACCGCCGAACTATCACAGCGTCTGATTCTATCAGTGCTCTACTCATGAGATACAGCCCCAGACTGATCAGGAATGGTCGAGTTGGGAAACGGGTGGAATTGTCTACAGACTCGGTGAAGGCGGCAGCCCAGAGAGGCACAATTTTTGGAGGACTTGCTTGTCTCCACAGCATCCATGTTGACATGGAAAGCTGTCGACCTAAAACACAGTGCTGCTGATGCGGAGAGGAGTACAGACTCTTTTCCCTGTTATCGTGCGAGGCATCGAACGAAGTTCAGTACTCTAGTACGAGCTTCCTTTTCTCTTGAATCATCCGCTCGTCTTGCGAGCAGGCTTGGACCATGAATATAGCAACAAGAGCAGCGAGAATGACCATGCTCGATGGTCATCAGCCAAAAACTTATCCGTCATAGGAATATAGCGATGCTACATGAACGGCGGTGCACTGAAGGATGGTACTAAAGACTACCCCTTCCCGTCCTTTATGTGCCAATCAATGACAGTATGAATGACAGCATGACTGAGATGCCAGGCAGGTGTCGCGCGCGTTGTGGTTGCAGCCTGATTCCAGCTCCGTGCACATCCGTACTCTTCGATAATTGCACGACTAGAGGTTCGTACTGGTTGATCTGATCGCATGCACTCCCTCAAAACCTTACTGTCGCTGCCGCTACAGATACCATGATTATGACGATGACGAGTATCCCGATTGCAACTACGACAATGACTGTAATAGCAAGTTCTGTTGACCGTGATAGTAAGTTCTATAGCTACGTGTGGTGATGAGTGGGGGATGTGGCTGACATTGGGACCACTGCAGACTGCGAATGGCAAATTTAAGCGGTATCTTGGGCACAATGTCTGCACTACGACCTGGCAGAACGGGTGTCCGTGCGCTTATCAGGATAACCATTATTGGAGGATGGGTCGGATGCGGTCGAAGCGGGGAAAGGTAAAGGGAAAGGGCTGGGTTTCGTGTTGTTGAAGGGATTCATCCTGGTTGGGATAGATACGATGATGAGAGACGTGGGAAGAGGAGGGGTTTGCGGAGTCATGCAGGCGTTCAATGAGCTTGGAGAAGTCCCTCCCTATGAGCGCTTTTTTGCGCAGTCTAGCTTGACTAGCTGTACCATGACTGTGTCAATACTTTGCTCGAACCATCCATTCAATTTCCTGCAGACTTGGTCTGACGCTTGTGGTAGTGTACACTCTACTGCAACATGCTGTTCAAGTCCTCACCCGTCACGTCTTCGATCTGCTTCATCCATCGTAACGTCTCGCGCTCGACATGGCCATCGTCGTCTTCTTGTAGCTCGGAGATCAATGGCAGCCACTCGGGCAGGTGACCGACCCAATCGACATTGAGTTTCTCAGTAAGCGCACGCTCAACCTTGACAGCTGCCAACCTGACCGCAGGTTCTTCATGTCTCATGGTGGCCATGATCGTGCTGTTGAGAGTCTTGTGTTGCTCTGGCGAATTCGCGGCAACACCAAGCTCGACTATAGCAGGAATGACATACTCCTCGACGTTGAAGGATCCGGCTTGCTGCAACATGTTCAGCAGTGGCTCAGCAACAGGATCGAAATGAGCCGGAGTTTGCCAGAAGCCGTCCTGATCGTGACTAAGATTGGCCGTCAGACACTTGATCACGAGTTGCAGCAATTGTCCCTCCGTGTCCTTTGCCGGGCTCAGCGATGTAAGCAGCGATACCGAATTCTCCAGTAAGAAGGCATAGTAGCTGGTCACCAGCGATTTCAGCTGGTCGAATAAGGTGCCGGCGAAGCTGTAAAGACTGGTATGCCGGTAGATCGTGCCTTCCCTGTCTTCGGGTATCTGACCGACCCACTCTCCCAGGCGGAGGAAGAACGGCCGGAAGGAAGCATCGTTGAGCTTTAGCACGGCGTCCATGGCGACGCGGTCGACAAGCTCGAACAGTCCGTCATAGTGACTTGGCTCGTCCGCTGTTGGCAGTAGTTTTCGACGCAGATCAAAAGCGTGAAACAGAACGCTGAACAGTAGCTGGGCATTCTTAAGGACAGTCGACTTGGTATGGTGCTTGACAGCACTTCGGACAGTCTCCGTGTAGAGACGTGCAGCAGATCCGCCGAGACCGGCGGCTTTTTCCCATGTGCGCTCGATCGTGCCAAAGCAGTCATGCGCAGGCAGCTTCCTAGCAGCAAGGGCGGTGAATTCACTCGCCTCTTGCTCGTCATAGTCAGCAGCGACCACAAAGAGCCTTTCCAGATGAGTTCCAGCCAGTAGCCAAGGGACGTGGTCCAGGATGCCCATGGCAAAGCTGAAGCCTGCACTAAGCAAGCCGGCATTGTTGTCATCCTCAGCGTCGTCTTCCAGGATATTCTCCATGTACGAGGTCGCGCGGTCGAGCGTCCTTGGCAGAACTGGAACGAACTCATCACCAAGGACCTCGACCATGCTTGCTAGGCATAGCAAGGATAGACGACGTAGCTTGTCATCATCGCTGCCGAGTGCGGCGTCGCCGACGATGTGTTCAGCTACTTGAAGAACAGTAGTGCGATCAGTCTTACCGAACTTTTCGGAGATGCGATCAATGCACGCAATAGCTGCGACACGGACTCCAACTGGCTGACTTGGCACAACAAAAACGGCGCAGTTAGGCAGCACGTCGATGAAGATTTGCTGCATGGCAGGATCGCCACGCCTGGCAGTAACGACTCGCTGCTCCAAGGACCTGAACACTTGTTGACGAATGTCGTCGGTGCCTGACTGCATGAGCTTGGCGCTCGATTCGATAAAATCTTTCGTAGGCATGAGCCCAAGAATAGTCGTCAGCAAGTCAGCGGCGTTGTCGCGAAGGTCGGCATCGCTCTTAAGCTGAAGTCCGAGCTGCATGGTCTTCTGCAGAATGGTTGAGTATGCCACGCGGAGACTCTCTGCATTCTCGTCGCCTGCCTTCAAGTCTTTGGCTAGCCTTTTGCGCAGTGCATCGCGACCAAGCACGTCCGTCAGACCGTCGATAAGTACGGATGTGGCTTCCTTTGCCTGCTCTTTACTCTTCTCGCCGAAGCCCAGGATCACATCAGACAATGCTCGCCTGGATTTGAGGGTATCGAACACAAGATCAATATATTGCTTCACGGCTGTGATTTGCGTGTTGCTAGCGAAGGTGTTCATCAGCTCCGAGACGAAGCGACGGACTCCCAGATCATCAGGATGTCTCTCAATAAGCATAGCAGCGATGGCAAACAGTGCTTGATCAGCACCAAGAGTGTCGACCAGGTTGCGGAAGAGACCTGCTCGTCGGTGCAACGGGATGTGCTCGTATGCCGCGGTGAAGCTCAGCAACAGATCCGCAGCACCGCTAACAAGATCTTTCCCACGCTTCTTCAGAGACGCTGCCAAAGGTGGTATGATTCGAGCGACTGTCTGGTCTGTGATATGCGCACTATACTCATCGCCCTGTGTAAGTATGGTGGAGCTCATGAAGGTGAACAACGGCATGACGCTGTGCAAGACTAGGTCGGGCGCCCAGGAAGCCAAAGCAGACATCAGGAGTAAAGCGGCATGGTGCACCTGTGTGTTCGAAGTGTTCCTGACACAGTCGACAATCAAGTCAGCGCGGATGACTGAGCAATCAACGTCTCTGTTGGAACTAGCCTTGAGGCCGTTGACGACACTGAGCAAGTTGTTGATGATCAACCCTTGCAGGTAGATAAGCTCGGAGTCCAGAAGGGTCTTGTAGTGATGGAGTTCGCTGAGCAAATGAAACAAGCCTTTGAGCAGTTGGGGATATCTCTCCGGCTTGGCCTCTTCAACGAGCTCCAGTACCAATGTCATTCGGCGCAGTGCCAGATTGAGCTTGTCTTTGTCAATGACCCCCAATTTATGCACACCGGAGGTGCGGCTTGTGCGTTGCTTCTTCGCTGGCGTGAGCTGGCTTTGTAAATCTGCAGCATTGGGCAAGGTCTCGACCATGTGTACCAGTACATCTGTGGAAAAGTCAAGACTGCGAAGGGTATCCACTGCCTCGCTTTGAACATCGTCAGAGGCGTCTGAATCATGCCCAAGATCGAGCAGCCAGTCCACAAGTCGAGGCTGTGCGGCTTTCCTGAACAACTGCCTTAGCCTGGAGAAGGCAAGTTGAGATCTTGCTTTGCCGGATGTTGCGAGTTCCTGTAGATAATGTAACTCCTCGCTACTACGATAACTTACGCAAGCAATCAGAGCGCGAGCGAGACTGTCTGTCTCGTTATCAGACTGCTTACTGGCAACGACACTGCGAACGTAAGGCAGTAAGAGCTGTTTTCGGGCTGTTCCTGCATGCTTGCCTACACGGCTTAAGATGGGCAGCAGGCGCAACTTCAATGTACGCGACGGCGTTGCCACCACGTGGGAGGCCAAGAAGGCATATGTCGCTGATCGCAGCGTTGCTTTTAGCTCCTTACGCTGAGGCTTCGCAGTGCCGGAACTGCCATTGAGCTCTGTGGACAAGGATTGCACTATCGTCTCAGCGTCGATCGCGCAGTCTTCCACTATCGGCAGCACTGCATCAGCCAGTACGCAATGTGCATCGGAAGTGGGAAACCATTGTACTTGGCCGCTCTGCTTGCCGTATATAGCATCTTTGCTCCACACCGCAGCCTCGTCGGTCCTGCCCTTTTCTTGTGGTCTGAGTCTATACAGCGCGTGAAGAGCTTTGCATGCTGCGCCCGCTGCCGTTCGTACTGCCTTTGCTGGATCGGCGAGAGCTGCGATAAGGTACGGTATCAGTGCTTGCAGGTCGACGAACACGTTGTCTTTCTTAGCTTGCTGCAAGAGCTCCGCAGTCATCTGCAGAGATTTGACACGAGCAGACACAGGGGCGTGGCTGATCCACACTGCTGCGAAGAAGGTGAATGTGTTTGGCTGTTTGGTGCATGCGCTCCTCTCGAGCGAAGGCTGGGCAAGAAGAGCTGCAATGTCACCCTCTGACGGAAGCGCTTGATAGAAAGCCAAACTGAATTGCTCGAATGCTTGCTGATGGACTGGGTCGAGGAAGGAAGTCTGTTTGCTTGGGAGCTTTGGCAGGGTGGCAAGATCCAGCGCCGGGCGGCTGTCAGCCTCTACAGGCTTGTCGTCCAGCAACATCGCACCAGCGTCGTCGTCGCTAGCTTCTGCAGCATCTTTGGATTGCAACTGAAGTGCAAGGTCGGCATCGAGTCGAGCAGGATTAATCTCGGCTCGCTCTGCAGCTATCCTGATGAGTTGCGATCCATTCTCATCCTCTGCGAGGTTGTTCAGTATTCTGAGAAGGTCAACTCGTGCCTCTTCGCCCTTCTCGGAGCTGGCCGTGGCATCTAGCACGCGCTTCAGCAGATCGATCTTTCCCGCAGCTGACACAGCATGGTTCAGCACCGAGGCTGTAATCAACGATATCATGCGAGGGTCACTCTCCTGAGTCGTGACATGCAACGCGCCGAGTGCGGCTCCCAATAGGAGCTTCTCAACACGACACTTTGCTCCAATCCTCTCAATGGTCTCGAGTAGGTCGTCATGCCTCGTGATAGCCTTCAACACCGCCCGTGGCAAGCTCTTCTGTTCTCGTTCTTCAGCCAACACTGCTAGGCATAGCATTCCATCCTGAACAGTCTCGTCGGTCCACCCACCGGCAACAGCTTCCATCATGGCGTTGAGTGCTTTGTCGCTCAAAGACGACTTTGTGGCCAGAATAGTCATGATCATACAGGACCCGAGGTACAGCTCTGGCACACCTTTGATGCTTAGAGCACTCTGCAAGATTGGCAGCACCTTGAGCAGGAGGTCTTCTTCCTTTTGTCTCCGCACCGTCTCTCGCCCAGATCGGGTCGCATCGATCATGACATTGACAGACTGCGCTGTGACACTCGCCCAGAAGCCAAGCAACAGCGCGGACTGACACCTCGCTTTTGCAACGGTCAAAACGTACTGGCTGCAGGCCGCGAAGAAGGCGGAGTTGTTGCTCGCTGCTGCTACGATGGCGTGTCGGGGAGGTGTTTGCAGCGAGGATACGTACGGGTGCAGGAAACTGAAGTTGGGTGGGAGCTGCTCCGGTAGGATCGACAGCAGTGTCGGGAAGATGGCCGAGGAATGGTAGGGCAAGAAGGTCAAGAGCAGAGCCTCAGTGTTGTGTTCATGCGCTCGAAACCTCCGCACCAGCCATTCCGCCGCCTTCATTGCCGGCTTGAGCAATAGTCTCCCTCCCAGCAGGCCCAGAAAGCGTTCAATGACCGAGTCCAGTTCTGCATTCTCTTGCGCCGTCATGGTCTCTCGATCTTCGTTGGTGCTCTGCTCGCTGAACAGAGTCCTCGCAAACGGCACGAACCGCACGTCCAACTGACACAGCTCTTCGAAGCCCTCGAGGCATAGTTGGTAGATCGTCTCGAAGTTCTGCGATGCGGCGTCTCGTGCTTCGAACAGCAGCGATTTGCTGTGGCGGGCCTTTTGCGTTTTGAGGTCGAGTTGGTGTGTGCTCTTGGTGGCGATTGCAGCCAACTGCTGCTGGAGGATGGTCGCCATATTGTCGTACAGCCTCCCTCCACTGCGCCGCACAACAGAAAGGACGCAGATGTTGCTGACGGTCAAGCAGAAGCACAGACGACGTGAAGGCAGGCACGCAGGGCAGCTCAAAAAAGTTCACTCGGCCCACCTTCCTCGTTGGTCTCCCACCGGAGCGCGACTACAACACCACTTACACGCGACAGAACACCCACACTTCTCTGCTCTTCAGGTATGTTGGAAGATTATGTCGCTCCATCAAGTTGACGCATCACGTGCTCGTGACTGACATGCCCTAGATGGACAAAGCGCCGGTGCCCAGATTTGGCAGCTTCAAGCCCAAGATCGCTACTCAGAAGAACGACACTGCAGCTTCTGACCGGAAAGACGCGGGTACAACATCATCTCGTGACGAGCGCCATCGCAAGGAGCACAAGTCCGACCGACAGGAACGGGACCGCCATCACCGTCGGCGAGACCACCGCCGGCGTCGTGATGACAGCAGACCTTGCGATGGGCACCGACGTCGCGAGGAGCATCGCCACCAGGACCGCCACGAGACCAGGCGCTATGGCCTAGCTCCACAGGTAGACGCCGACGGCTTTGAGGAGTCCGATCTGTTCATTGTCGATCGCCGTGGAGATGCAAAGAATGTCGAGTATGGCAGTCTGCATCGCTACAGCGTCCCCGCTTACCATAGCATAGGCTACGGTAATGTCATAGGACTTTCACCGCGAGCCAAGATTGATCGCGAGGCAAGCAATGAGAAAACAGTGGTACTGACTGCAGCCAATCACACGAACCGAACCCGACTTCCAAGGTTGTTGACAGGCATGCACGGCAGGAGTCACGAGACCAGGTTACGTTATGTCTCGAATGCCTCAGATGCTCCCACGGACCTGGAAAGTGACTACGTGGAGCTTCGTCCTGCCCGAAAGCGTAAGCGTGGCAGCGAAACTCCCGAAGCTGTAGACTACCGCTCAATCGAGGGCAAAGCGAAAGCGCCTAAGCAGCCGGTAGACGAGGACCTGGACTTTGCCTCTGATTCTGAGCCAGGAGACGGTGGTGACGCTTTGGAGCTGCAAGCAAGACAGCAAAATGCGGTGTTGTCGAAAGCCACGAAAGGAAATCCTGAGGACCTCGATGCTTGGCTCGCGCTTTCAGAGCATCAGGCCACGATGGTACACGCTGGCGCAGAACTCATGACTTTCACATCTTCAGAGCGGCGGGCCTTGGCAGATCTGCGGTTATCCATTTTGCACCAGGCCGCAAATCACATCAAGAAGGGCCATCCTGGTCGCGATCAACTTCTTCTTGCCACAATCGAGGAAGGCTCCATCATCTGGGCTAGCACGAGGGCATCAAGCAGGTGGAAAGAGATTTTGGCCGAGTGTCCATCTAGTATCTTGCTGTGGACGAAATACCTCGACCATATTCAAGACCGACATACTGGTTTCCGATACGATGAATGCAAAGCTTCATTTCTACAAGGTATGCGTGTCTCACGAGAAGCATCTGCACGCTCTCAAGACGACGAACAGGGCCGAATTGCCAGGCTTCAGGTCTACTTACTACTGCGGTTCACCACATTCGTGCGAGATGCTGGATATTCCGAGGTCGCTGTGGCAGCTTGGCAAGCGCTGCTCGAATACCACTTCTTCACTCCGGCTGACTTGATCGCTGCTACGCTGGACGATAAGCTAGAATGTTTTGAGTCATTCTGGGAAAGTGAAGTGCCGAGGATTGGAGAGGAGAATGCTGAAGGCTGGAATCGACATCATGAAAGCGGCGATTGCGAAGGTCGGACGAGCGCTTCGTCTCAACCAGCGCCATTAGACTTGAAGCATCCATGGGCATCATTTGCGGAGCTGGAAGCTGCTCTGTTCGAGTTCCGTCTTCCAGCCTCAGCAGACGATGACGATGCTGTTGCGGATCCATTCAGATGCGTCATGTTCTCCGACATCCGCGAGATCTTGGAAGCAATGGGTACCGGCTTACATTCCTCGACGTTAGCAGACGGGCTGCTCGCTTTTCTGGAGCTTCCTGCCCGACCTTGTATAGACGTAGACGACAGTAACAATGCGTCGAATCTGGATTCACACACGGCGGAATACGGGGCTTTTCGCGCAGCGGACTTACTGCGACTGCCACTGCCACACGATACGGCTTCCAAGCTGCGACAATGTCGCGAGACCACCGAGAGCTTGTTTGCGCAAGAGAATTCCGCGTTCGAGGCGTTTCGGAACAAGTATGGAATGGACGAGAAGTACAAGAATATCATACGCTTTGCGGACAGATCACTCGCGGCCCTGGTGGCAACCAACAAGCACGATGATGTTCTGGCAGAGTACTATCTTGCCTTCAAGGTCCAGCTTCTGCCAGACGAGGCCGCCAAACTTGCAAAGAAGCAATTAAAAGATCGGTCCTCAAGCTTGAGGCTATACAACGCGTATGCTTTGGTCGAGACTAGGCTTGGAAGTGAGCAGAAGGCAGACAGTGTCTGGTCTGCCACCCTGGGTATGCGGAGTAGCATCGGCGCTGCAGCGCAAGACGATGCTGTGCTCCTGTGGCATAGTCGCACGCTCAGCGCTGCAGGCTCTACAGATTCTGCTCTACAATGCTTGCTGAGCATCATCAAGGAAGAATCAGGGACTAGGAACGACCAAGCTGGTAATGACAGTCAGTCAGTGCGACGCCTCAAGGTCATGCGAAAGCTGCAAGAAGGGTTTGACCGCATGATGCTCGGAAGCAAGCACGCGCATGCCGCTCTGTACGCGGATCTTCTGGCCTGGCTTGCGTATCTCAACGGCAGCCACGACCTCAACGAGACTTTCCGCGTGTACGAGGATTGTAGCACGCGAATGTCTCGTCAGCATGCGAAGCTGGGTCTGGAATTGCTACAGCAATACAAAGCTGGCCTTGTCAAACATCATATCAAGCTAAAGCGCCCCTACAAGCCTGCAGTGCTTCGACAAGAGGTTGATGACAGCTTGTCCTTGTTCCCGAACAACAGCATTTTGATCGATGTTGGCCGACAGCTGGCTACACAAGACCGCTTGCGAACGCTTGTGCACGACCAGAAATCCGTCAAACCGGCCCAGAGGTCCATCGTGCAATGGACATCTAAGATTACAGAAGAGCTTCGGCGCATAGCAGACACGTCGTCAGGCTCTACCGTCAACACAGTCCGCGCAACATTCACCACCGCGCTACTCGGTCTTGACAGCAAGGTGAAGCACGCGCCTGCACTGTGGTTCATATGGTTGAGTTTTGAGTGCAATCAGGCGAGCAAAAATCCTAGCAAAGGAGCAGACGCATATGCACGCGCGAAACAGGTCTTCCTGGATGGAATACGGTGTCTCCCCTGGCATAAGCACTGGGCAATAGCAGGAATGACCTTCTTCTCGGAGCATGATATGAGCGAGGTAGAATTGAGGCAGGTGCACGACACGTTGGTAGAGAGGGGCCTTAGGCTACGCGTGGACGTTGAGGGAGCGCTATCATAGTGCCGGAGAATGGTAGGTTTCAACATTCATCGTTATCTCATGAGATTCATTCACGTGTGACTAAATATGGCCCAGCTCAAGATTGAGGGCCTGGTGCATGTGTTACGGTCCGGATAAGACCAGGAGAGTCGTCCGTACACTCGAAAGTTCCTCTGCTATCTTCGCTGAATCAAGTCGTAAGGTTAAAAATTTCGAATCCCTGCGCGCCAAGGTTCATGAGCGATATGCGGACTCCAGCTTGAACAAACCCGCACGCCTTGCTCACGCCTCCTTGCCCAAAAATCCATTCCACCAACTTCTTCGCCGAATTGAGAGATCCGAGACGCCAGATATTCTACGAACAGTCACAGTACCGGAAATCTCCAACCGCACCTTTACCGTCAAATCCCTCACCTATCTTCCCAACCTCACGTGCTCATATCTCCCCCCCCCCCTCTCTCTTCCATTCCTACCTCTTTCACCTCCGCCAAGAGACCACTCCAACCGACCACCCCACCTGCATCCAAAATCCGTTCCTCTCACGCCTTTGTCGGAGCTCCTCCTCCGCCCTCCTCACGCCCTCACGCACCCTCGCATGGCGCGTGGCTTGATCGTTGTCCGATCGATCTGGCGTGAAGATAAACCAGATTGTGGACGGGATTGCGATGCACAGAACTATGATGGCGATGACGTTGGAAAAATTTACAAGGATTATTAGGGCTTTTGCTTGGGCGATTTTGCAGGCTTCGAGGCCGGGTTGAGGCATGATTTGAGGTTGGAGTTGGTTGACGTTCGGAAATACTGATTCTGGTGTGGTTGCGTTGTGCGGTCTTTAGTTCGCTTGTGTTCGTGTCGCTAGCAGTTTTGTTGTCGATGCTGGCAGGTCAGTTGGGGTGGAGGTGTGAGGTCAAGGATTTCCCCAGGGGTGAAGAGTGGGAAGTGGGTTGCCTCAAATATGGTCTTGAGGACGTGAAGTAAGATCGTGGTCAGTGGAAAGCAAAGGTCCAATGTTTCAGCGCTTGAAAGCATGCCTCAGCGACGAAGCTCCAAATACCTACCTACCACTCACGAACGCCATCATGATGACTCCTTTCTAAGCGTCCATCATGGTATCATCGCCGCCGTCAGCCACACTCTCCTCTGCCACGACACCTCTTCCTCTGCCTTCGAGCAACTCTCTTCGCACCTCTGGACTGATCTGCTTGTGACCTCTCACTAGCAACAGATCAAGCAACGCTTCTCGCTGGTCTTCCGTGATCTCATTCTTGTAGCGTTGCGCAAAAGCTAGCAGAGATTGGTGCCATAATACAGGCAGCTTCAGATCGACAACGCCCTTCTTCGACAATCCCGCGCCAGACATACTCACGTCGTCGCCATCTGCTTGCTGCATTGCGCGGAAGCGTAGGAAGTGGAACACGAGAGCGTCGACAACTCGGAAGGGCAAGGCGTACTTCTTCTCGAGAAGTGTGCGGATGAAGATGTTGCAGGCTCCGGCGGATTCCACATCGTGCATCATCTGCTCTGCTGCGATCTCGCATAGTCGGTAGAGTGCTGTGGCGGAGTGGAGGACTGGAATCGAAACTCGTTGGAGGACGGACGAGATGATTTGTGCCTCTCGTAGTGTGCATGTTCCGGAGCCGGCGAGTGGGAAGAGAAGGCCTCGGAAGAACGCCTCTGGCTTGTAGAGTGATTTCTTCATGGCCTTGTAGAGATGTACATTAAGTTTCTTGGTCTCACGGATGTCTTCTCGTACTCGTGGAAGGAGCACATCCGAGCAGAAAGCTTGCGCTACAGCTGGTCGTGAAGATGTGAAGATCTTGGTCGCCTCGTACACAGCATTCGGTGTCCAGCTGTCTGGTCGCGTGATAGAAATGAGGATGTCCCACTGTGGTAGCGTAGGTAAGATCTTGAATGGTTTTGGAAGCTTTCCGCTCTTGTATCGCGACAGCAGCAGTCCGACTTGTGTGTACACCTCGACAACCTTGGCTGGCAGCTCAACTGCATCTTCCGGGTTGCCTCCACCTTGCACTTGCATAGGCATGCTAGTGTCCTGCCCTTGCTGCTGTGCTTCATGTGCTGCAATCTTCTCCAATATCAAATCCGCGAGATTCGTTCCAGTCCCTTGCGCTCCATCCTCATCGTTGTTCGGTGCTAGTAATGTCGAGGGATCGAATTCTGGGTTGAATTTGTTGAACGTGTCCAGATCATTCGGGTCCACCTCTATCTCCTCGACTTCCTCGCCAGATCCCCAGGCTTCCTCATCGTCGTACTCGCCCAACTCTGCGCTGCCATCCTCCTCATCGCTTACCACATCTGTGCGAAAGGTGAATGCGGGATTCTGCTGTGGTGGTCGTGAAATTTGGTTCTCTGCCTCATCTTCGGCTGCCAGATCCTGTCCCAGATCTAAGATCCGCCGTGAAGACTTGCTGTCGACATAGCTCTGCTGCGCTCCCTCCTCGTGTGTCGACTTTTTCTTTTTGCTCGCCTTCTGCTTGAGCGGTGCTGTGGGCGAGTACTCTTCGCTGAGTGGGTTGTGTCGCCGCTCTTGGCGCACAGAAGAGTTTGTTCTCGATGCTTTCGGCATATTTGGTGTAATGTCTACGTGTACAGTGCTATCGCCTATGCGACAGTCGGCAGCGAATTTCACGAAACGAAGCATTCAAATTTATCCAGAACTTCCCGACCGGGATCAGATCGAGGGTTCGGCGCGGGGTCCGCTGCGGCTTAGAACCTTGTTCGTGTCTTCGGATCGCGGCAAGGAAGCAACACTTTCGCTGCCATCACGCGTCGAGCTTCGCAAGATAAGATTGTGGAGGCCATCTGCATGACCGCCAGATCTGCCATATCACCGGCATCGGCAAATCGATTCTACAGCCATGGCGGACACATCTAATGCCCAAACGCCACTACACATCACGCTCGAGCAGGAACATGCGCCAAATGTTCCTTCACCACTAAATCCATCGATATCACGCGCAACATCGCGAACACCAGCACCGCCGATCGAGCGCGAACGCCGGGAGAAGAAAGAGTCGCTGAAGAAGCGCGAGTCCAATGCGCACTATGAAAGCAAAGATACCAAAACGACATCCAGCAGTCTCGGGAAGCGCAAAGCCAGCGTGGTCCATACATATCCCTCACCGCAGCGATTCAATGTGCCGCCACCACGTGCAGTCGACTTTGAGGAGCCCAAGGAAGATGTCATGGTGGGCCACGAGCCGTTTCCGCTTACAATGCCGCATAGTGAGCGGCAGCTGTACAAGCCGATCGACCTCGCAGAGAACAAGAGGGGATACCGATACTCGAGAGCCATAGCAGATCCGCTATTTCCTCACAAGCAGTTTTATCGATCGACATCTCCTCCGCCTCATTACGCTCGACTTAGCTTCGAGGATGCAGATAAATGGATGCACTTTACTACAAATGCGCTCATCACTACGAACGAAAAGGGTTGGAGAATGGTCAGATCCAATGTGTGTGCAAGAGAAGGCTCACTATACTACGAGATCAAGATACACAAAGGTGTGCCTCGGGAAGGTCCTGATGCGACTGTGAACGGTCCTGAGCCTCATGTCCGGTTTGGCTTTGCAAGACGAGAGGCCCCACTGGATGCACCAGTAGGTTTCGATGGCTACAGCTACGCTATCACCGACATCCGGTTTGAGACGATGCACCGAAGCAGACCTGGCAAGTGCTTTCACTCCAAGAAGACGAAGACGAAGGGAGCCAAGGCCGCAGCAGGTGCAGCACCAACACCAGTCGCTCTTGCGATGGAAGATCAGCACGTCAAGGAGGGCGATGTCATTGGTGTTGAGCTGCAGCTACCGTCGCTCCCATTGCATCACAAGATCGCAACCGGCGAATACAATCCAGCTGCAGACCAGGGTGATGGCTTCGATCAGGGAGCCGACAAACTGGACGAGCCGATGGACGTGATTCGAGATCGCATACCAGTCCCATACAAGGGCAACAGCTACTTCGAGGTGCTGGATCATGTACCTTCGAAGCCAATGGAGATGTACGCCGACAGGACCATGAATCTCGCATCTGCGGCCAGCTTGCAAGGAACGAGCGCAAAGGAAGGCATAAAACAACCACCAAATCCAAACCACGAACAGCCATCTTTACGAACACTACCAAGCAGTGCAATTCGTGTCTACAAGAATGGCAAGCTTATTGGCACCGCGTTCGAGAACCTGCTCGCCTTCCTACCACCTGCTAGTGCACCTAGCAAGACTATGGGAGCGAGGGAGGGATTCGATGACGGTCTCGTCGGCTACTTCCCAGCCGTCTCCTGCTTCTTCGGCGGAATCGCAGAAGTCAACTTTGGTGACGGCAACCACGGCTTCTGGGCACCACCAGCACATCTGAAGCAGACGAAAGCTGGCAAGTCATCCAAAGGAGGCCCGGATGTAGAAATGCCAGATGCTGGAGTAGATGCGAGCAAGCAGAAAGCTGGCTGGAACCCTGGACGAACGCTTCGTGGTATTGGCGAACGATACAAGGAGCAGATCGCGGAGGACATAGTATGGGATCTCGTCGATGAAGTTGACTTCTTCGTGCAAGATGGCGGTTACGAGGGTACTGTCGGCTCTGGTGCAGTGGGAACGGACATCAGCAAGAAGAGCAGCAGGCTGAAGGAGGAAGATTAGCTTTCAAAGGTCAAGACGCTGGAGATGCCCTGCGATGCACACCCTCTTCCCCTGCTTCACAGGAGCGTATGATCCCGGGCAGAGCCGCATAATGCTAGAAGAACCACGTCTAAGCCAATAGTGTTCAAGGAAAATACCTTGTTTAAGCTCAAAGCCTGGTGAATGCCACCGCCGGCTTCCTGCGATCGGTGGTAAGAGGGTGTATGTTCAGTTTGACTCCCAGCACTGCTCAGGGGACGTCATGTCATGTAGCTGTGCATTCTACTCAGCGCTAGCCTGGAATGGAATAGACGGTGTACTACCCAAAAGTGTGCTTGTTCGCGGAAGAATTACGAGTAGCTTCATTTGGTCTGCAAGGTCAACGTGGGGACCAGATAATCCCAGAAGCACCCTAAGCCTGTCACCCGTCGGATCCGCCAGACACAACCATCTCCAGCATGGCAAGTCTTCGGCTATCTGGCAAATATTTGGAGCAGGGCCCAAGTGAGCGGGGTGTTAGAGATTCTCTGGGTTCCCCTGCGGTGCATGAGACTGCGCAAGCCATCTTCTCAGTCGCCTGTCCCCTTGAGTCGAGAGACCCACGAGCGCGTAAGGCCAATAGGCGCAACGATCTTTACCATTTTGGGATCTGGCCTTCTGCACTATCCCTCCTCCGTCCGATCTCACATCTCTGTATAACATCGCGATCTTTCCATCTGACACAATTCACGACGTCGCTGCCATGCGCAGTCTCAGCCCATGGTGCACAATCGCGGCAACCATTGTCACCTTCGCCACTCATGCGACAGCACAAATAGCTACTACACACAAAACTCCGACATGGCCGTACCAGAACTTCACTACCGAGCCCAATCTACAACCTCCGGTACTTGAGATATCAAAGAATGAATCACAGTGCAAGCTATCCAATGGCTACCTCCTCTTCTCGCCGGCTGGCAACAGCATGTGGCAGAAAGCGCCTCTCATCATGACTGACGACGGCGAACTTGTCTGGAATGGCCCAAAGTACTTCAATGGCTTCAATTTTGGTGTGCAGAAGTACCGGGGAGAAGACGTGCTCGTTGGCTGGAATGGCACCACGTTTAGAGAGCCGGTCGGCAGAGGCCAAGGATCTGTCTACATCTGGGACAAGCATTACCAATTGATGTTCAATGTCACCTTGAACGACACCAACCTCAAGGAAATTGCTCCCTTCTCGGATGGAGTGAGCACGACTTTCTTGAATAACAATGGCACATTCTACGATAGTGACATTGATCTGCATGATCATTACATTACCGAGGAAGGCACGATTGTGGTGCTTGGAAATAATGTCACGCAAAGAGACCTCAGTTCTGTGCAGAACGAAGCTGGAGAGCCAGGTCCCAAGGATGGATGGGTCGTTGACGCTCAGGTCTACGAAATCGATATCGCGACGAACAAAGTACTTTTCGCTTGGAGAAGTCTTGATCACCTTGATCAGCTCCCCTTCAGCGCTTCAGTCTACCCACTCGGAAGCGAAGGCTTTGATGGCACAAGTCAAAACAGGTCTTGGGGCTACTTCCACCCCAACGCGGTCGAACCCTTCAAACTCTACCAGGACAGCCCAGAAAAGGGCTTCATCATCAGCTCCCGCTACCTAAGCAGCGGCATCGCCATTGACCACAACGGTCAAGTTCTCTGGCGAGTACGAGGTTGGAACAGCAGCATAGATCAACCACTCGTGCAACACACTCTCGACACGGCCAGCATTGAAGCTTCATTTCGCTATCAACATGACATCCGCGTTGTCTCTGGAACAGAACAATATGATACGAAAGGTAGTCTCTCGTCCGTGGACCTCCGTTTCTTCGACAACCATAACAACCCCACCGACAACAACAAGACCGCCTCTTCTGGCAAGACTATAGCCCTCGATTTCAACTCAATGAGCTACACTCTCAAAGAGCGCTCCGAGAGCCCATCCCGGCCCGTCTTTGCAACAGCCCAAGGCTCACATTCACGCCTGCCCAACGCAAACGCTTTCAATGGCTACGGATGGGTGCCCGTCATGCAAGAGTTCTCCCCCAATGGCGACCTTCTCGCCACGATCCAATTCGGCGCGACGCCTGAGAGTGCCACAACATTTTTCAGCTCTCAGCCTTCAAGCGTGACACTCTCGTACCGAGCTTTCAAGCAGCAATGGAGGGGGTGTCCTAAGCAGAAGCCTTCAGTAGTGATCCAAGACACGGTGAAGGGACAGGCAGGACATGGATCGACGATCTTCATAAGTTGGAATGGTGCTACGGAGGTGGAGGCTTGGGAAGTGTATGGTGGCATTGCGTCGGAGCATCTCATCCAGAAGGTCGAGAAGAAGGGGTTCGAGACGGTAGCCAAGTTGCAGGAACCGGCGGAGTTTGTCAGGGTGAAGCCGGTGTTGAGGAAGGGAACGTTGGAGTTCTGTGGACAGTCGGAAGAGGAGGTGAAGAGTGACAAGGTGTTTGTGCATCGGACGCCGCCGAGCGGACGGTGAGATGTGCGAGAAAGGCTGTTAGCGAGTAGATTAGAACAAGTGGACATGCTGAATACTCGAGGCTGAGGTGACTACAGCGCTGTAAGTCCTGCAATCGTAGCTGCCGGTGTTGACTCACGTCGTATAGTAATTGCATACATGTATGCTCTTGTAGCCACCATGTGAGCATGTGAGCAGCCTTCGGGGGAGTCGAGGAAGCTGGCCTATCTCGGCTATCGTGCAGGTGTGGAGCAAGGCAAGCGTGGCTTAGAACTAGTCAGTGCATGCATATCGTCGAGCCTGGCTATCGGAAGGAGCCACCGTGAGGATGTGTCTCTCGCACACCAGATGAAGACCATTCTTGGGAGAGGTCAATTAATCCGAGCGGGTATGAGGAAGGGACACATGGATGTACTTATACGTACTGCACAGCGGTATGTTTCATCACGCGTGACCAACACGAAAGTTTGCTTGGCGACAGCATGGTTCTTGTTCTCGACGCTTGCCTCCGCCATCAACCTCGACTCCAATCCATCGACATGCCATGGCTCGAACTTCGAACCGCAGACGCTGCATGACCCGCTGTCGTACGACTTTCCAGATCGACATGCAGCCAACAGCACTGAGCTGTTCCCAATGCCGAAATGCCACGGAGTCGTGATCGAAGAGGCCTCCATTGATGAGCTACAAGCATACCTCTCCAATGGCAACCTCACATGCCAACAACTAGCACTATGCTATCTCCAGCGGATCTGGCAGACCGATGACTACATCAATGCCGTGCTCGAGATCAACCCAGACTTCCTCGAGATAGCACTTCAACTTGACGCCGAGCGACGAGCGGGCCATGTCCGAGGACCTCTCCATGGCATTCCATTCATGGTCAAGGACAACATTGCGACCAAAGACAGGATGCAAACGACTGCGGGAAGCTGGGCTCTTCTCGGTTCCATCGTCCCTCGAGATGCTCACGTCGTGGCGAAGCTACGTGAAGCTGGTGCTCTACTCATGGGCAAAGCCACCCTGAGCGAGTGGGCCGACATGCGAAGCAACAACTACTCTGAAGGCTATTCTGCTCGAGGCGGTCAGTGTCGCTCGGCATATAACCTGACCGTGAATCCGGGTGGCAGCAGCAGCGGATCCGCGGTCGGCGTGGCAGCCGATGTGTTCCCATTTGCGCTTGGCACAGAGACCGATGGATCCGTGATCAACCCTGCTGAGCGAAATGCCATTGTAGGCTTCAAGCCGACTGTTGGTCTGACTTCGAGGGCTGGTGTGGTTCCAGAGTCTGCTCACCAAGATAGCGTTGGCTGCTTCGGTAAAAGTGTAAGAGACGCTGTCTATGTCCTGGATGCCATCTATGGCCCCGACGAGAGAGACAACTATACTTTGGCTCAGGTCGGTCAGACACCAGCGGAAGGTTACACACAGTTCCTCACTGATAAGACGGGCCTTCGCAACGCTACCTTTGGCGTTCCTTGGGCGAGCTTTTGGGTCTACGCGAGTGATGAGCAGCTCCAAGTACTGCTCTCAATGATCGAGCTGATCGAGTCAGCTGGCGCTACCATTGTCAATAACACTGAGCTGCTTGACTATGAGAAGATTGTCTCGCCGAACGGCTGGAATTGGGACTATGGCACAACACGTGGCTATCCGAACGAGTCTGAGTATACTGTAGTCAAGGTCGACTTCTACAACAACATCAAATCTTACCTAGCAGAATTGAACAATACGGATATCCGGTCACTGGAGGAGATCGTGGACTACAATGATGCCAACGATGGTAGTGAAGGTGGTAATCCGTGGCCACTTGGTAATCCTGCTTTTTACTCTGGGCAAGACGGCTTCCTGGCCAGTCTCGAGTCGAAAGGCGTCATGAACGAGACGTATTGGCAAGCTCTAAACTTCATACATTCGACAACTCGGGAACGCGGCATCGACCACGCGCTGTCCCTAGGTCCGGACGGAAAGAAGCTCGACGCACTCCTGGTGCCACCGGATGTTGGCCAGAGCTACCAGATTGCTGCCCAAGCAGGATATCCTATGGTTACCATTCCCGCCGGAACATCATCGACCACAGGTATGCCGTATGGCCTCGCTTTAATGCAGACAGCATGGCGAGAAGACGCTCTGGTACGTTGGGCCTCTGCAATCGAGGACCTCATGGCTGATACGCCATATAAACGAACACTGCCGAAGTGGTATGGCTACCAAGAGCGCAATGTACCAGTACGCAACTTGTAAAGGCCTCGTAGTCACAAATCGCGATGTGCAGTGGTGAGCTTCCGATAGCGATGATGTTCGTGCAATGTTCTGCAGCGTCCGACATTGTCGTGGACGAAGCTGTCCTAGCGAGAGAGTGTGAAAAGACGAAGCGCCGGGAAGCGCTTCACCGCACATTTGTTGATCGATCCACCATTCTGGGAATCATGGGCTGGCCTCCGACCCAACGGCTTGGTAGGTTCGACTGAATGGCAGACCAACGACGCGCTCATATCACATGTCTCGATCTCTGAAATATGATATTCGCTCGTGCAAAAGATTCCTTCCACATGATCCCGCTCAGACTTCTTTCAGTATTCGTTTTCCACATGCCATTGCCAGACGAAAGCTCCTCTGTATCGCGAGCAATCAGTTCTGGTTCGCATATGTAGCCCTTCAACACATGCTCGGCCTGCAAGCTAATCGTCTACTTAAGCCTCCCCTCCTTCTCTACTGCTCTGATCCCTCTCGTCCACACTCCACCCTCACTACACCACTACATACGACCACCAACACCACCTCACACCCTCTGCCACACTCATTTGCTCTCTTCAACCACCAACAATATCGCTGAAAACCCACGCAACCACGATATATACATAGCATCTCCAACAAAGTACTCCAGGAATCGCCAGCATGCGTTTCCCTGGTCTTGGACTTGCGGCAGCGGCAGCGGCAGCCATAACTTTGGGCATGGCTGCCGTTGCCGACACCACCATATCGACCAATCCCGCTACCTCGATCTCTTCCTCGTCTACCAGTAAGTGCACACCGAACACCGAGAGCAAGGACGGTACCATGATGGTGGCAGCTTGCGAGTTGGCGACCGCCACAGAGACGGAGTTCGCCATCACTAGTACTTCATCTCCCAGCCACACTTTCCTGCTCTCTACGACCACGATCACGATTGCATATCCTCCCGCCCCGGGTCCATCTTCAACCTCTTCGCTGGCCACGACCTCGAACCCGATGGCGCCACCAGGTCCTGAAGAGCCGCACACCGATCTATTGACCACTTCAGCTCTCTTGAAATGCTGGCACCTACTGCGCCCCTGCTGAGTCCGACCACTTCTTCGACCAGCGTCAGGATTCTTCCACTTCCGAGCCAGCTGTCAGCGGAGATCCCCTGGTTGCCAATCTCAGCGCCGACCAGCACACCGTCGCTGTCTTACAGCTGCCCTGCCTGCGACCCGACTGCCACCTCCAAGAAGGTCTCTATCGAGTGCCAAGGAGGCGTCCTGCCAGTTACGCCCCCGAAGGAACCGAAGTCGTGCAACTGCCCGTCGGACGCGACTGTGACCTCTTGCTATGGTCCTCGCCTAATGACTGCGGCATCTTCGAAGAAGACCGGCACCCGATCGGCGACCGGCTTTGGACCATACACATTCCACAATGGCACGGTCCCGATGACCCATGCGACTGGAACGGGCACCGCTGTCTCTGCCGGGTTGTCGACTAGTGAGATTCCTACCGCGAGCGAGTCTACTGTGACACGGCAGTCCAGGAGCACTGTCACCCTTCGGCGCACGACATTGACCACGCTTTCAACCTCTTCCAGGACTTCGCACATTCACACGTCGAGCAAGTCTGACACCATCCCGGTCGTGATCTCGACCATCAGCACGAGGTATATGACTTCTGCTCCATGCTCGGCAGTCACCGTGACCGTTACACGAGTCAAGACGACCGTGAGCACGACCACCAAGTTTGAGACGGTCATGGAGGGCACATACATGATCACTCGTCAGCCAGCCCGTAAGTCCACCTCGCCAAAATCATTTGCTTGGGAGTCTGCTAACACCCTCGTTAGACACTGTCCATCCGCATCCGGCTTCGACTCTTGGCCACCAGCTCTCCAACTCCTGGTCGGTGGTCTTGAAGACCCCGCCTCAACTTTCTGACGTGCCGCAGCCAACGGTGTCCACCAAGCGACAAGAGCCAACCCTACTCCCAGTCCCTGAGCCCTTCTCGTCCGGTGCACCTGGTCCGGTGGTGGAGAACCCAACTTTCCTCAACGGCGGCGATGGAATCAATGGAAGCGGAGGTTCGGCCAGCAGCGCCACCATTCCAAAGAACTCGAATGTCGCTCCCTCTTCGTCTGTGCAGTATATCCGAGGCAACGGAGACGACGCCGCAGCACCGGCCTTAGCCGTGGCAGTGGAGGTAACGATGCTGATGTTTTCACGGTCTCTCGTCTGCCCGTGAACAACACCTGGGCCACGAAGACCGGTGTTGGACACGCGCCGACTGGTCATAGCCATGCCACTCCAGCTGCTTCTTCTGGTCGACTTCCTCGCCCAGTCGGACCGCACAACGGTACCGTCCCAATGGGCACTGGCAAGCGTGAGATCCCGAAGCACCCTGACGCCAGACCGACTCGGGTCCCAGAGACCGAGACTACGACTTTGGCTTAAGTGCCCCAAAGGGTGGGGGAGAATAACGATGTTATGATCACGAAGAGGCTCTGGGAGCCTGGTTTTGAGATTATGACTTGCAAATTCGGATGTCAGCGTCTTCCTTTCAGCGCTTTGATTCTTTGCGAGGACACGACACAATGCCTCCGAGCTTGGACCGGCCTGGAGCTAGACTGGCACAGGAGGCACATAATGAAAAGCGTTGATTTCAGAGGACATGAACGCTACGATCCCAAACATTAGATAAATAATATCGCGACCAAAGCGTTGTATTATAATCTCACCGTGCCGCTTTCTATATCGTGAGCTATTTTGTGGCGGCTAAGTATCCTGGCACACAGATGTTGCTCTCCGTGTTTGTGCATTTGGCGAGGATACTGGGGCGGGGTTTTAGTCTCTAGCAGTGGTGTAGTACAAGCTTAGACTCGATCTCCACTCTCAAAGTCCCGAATGCCGTTGCTGTGTCAAGACAGCCTTTCTATCCTAGCTGTACCTACGGGGTTAAGGAGGTCATATACAATGAGAATGCGAGCTGCCTTTCGGCCCCTTTTTTGGCCGCTGTGCGATGCACGACTACTTCAGTAATGATGAGCGACTCACATCAGCTTGGAGCGCGGCGAATCGCACGTTTGCTTCGAAATGTTCTCCCCATAGACAGTACTACAATCTCACAGTGTGCTTATCTACCTTGCACATCGGCACCCTCCATGTCCCCAAACTGAGCTGATCAGGTCTTGGCGTAGCATATGCCAACTTCTGCCTTCTCGTACCTAATACAAGCTGGAGAAAGGGCATTCTCGTAGCTACCGTAAAAGATCCGTCCATAGGAGTGATTGCGGACTTTACTATCCTGGAGGCTTCTGATGTTTCGAGACGGCGGTCTCGTCTTCGCACGCCTCCCACGATCAAGTACTGCGGTAACGCGCAACGCTCCCGGGCCTTCGCAATGTTCTTCGCGCAGCCGCAGCTGCTCCATATGTTCGGCCAGAGCTACTAGGTCTGTGGTAAGATGAAGCGCAGATGTGACGATTCAGCATTTTCGATCGGATGCGCTTGGTCTATGGTTCGCTTTCCACTCAAAGCACCGTATCGCCGCGCTCTAGGTTCGCATAAGCCTCCACATACCTTGCTCAGTGATCTTGCGCTAGCACTTTTGGTCTTTTCTTGTCTATATGGAGTGAGACGAAGCGAAGTAATTGCCTTCGTGACTCTTGCTTCGATGCACCTTGACTTTCGCTACGCTCATTGAACAAGTCGCTGTCACAGCGCGCTGCTTTCTTGCACGCAGCTCTGGTGTCCTTGCGAAGCAACATCACTCCGCCAGGTCTGAACATCGCTCTCCGCATCGGGGTAATGAAGGGCGGAGCAGTAATCGGGGACTTTACCATCGCGCATGCGGGCATATATTTCCTCACTTCCATCGGCTCACATGACGAATGCGATGTAGCGGCCTTGCAGTCCCTGCGCTCAATCACATTAGCCCCTTGCAAAATCATGACCCTCTGCGAGCAACATTCAGGATCGTAGAGCACTATGCGCATGTGGTGAGCGAAGCTGGCCCGTGCCGGCGTTCGACCTCGTTCTCATTGAAGGCGCCGCTTGACACTAAGCCCGTGAGGTCCTGGTGCGACGCGCGCCCTCTCCCACGCACCCTCCCGTATCCTTTCCGAAGCAGCGGCGCAATCGCGATCGCGGATAGTGCTTCTTGTCTGGACATGATGCAGGCGCCCATTGGGCATTAGAGCATCTTGTCGATCTCCACAGTCACCGTGACTGTCCGAAGGTGGAACTTCGATGTGAGACCTCAGATACAGTCGAATAGTCGAATACACTATAGTAGGGATACAGTATCCCTCGTGCTAAGTTACAGAAACATGATGAGTGCAGCGCTGCCATTAGAGCCTCAAAGAGCTCACGCAAGCGGTTCTAGAACCTTCGACCACTAACGCCGCCTTCGGTCGTCTTAGGGTATCTTCGCGGAACGCCGATGTGAGGACCTTTCGAATGTAACCATGAAACGCCGATCGCCTGCTATGAAGACCACTTGACTTCGACCTGGTAACGACGTGCCGCCGAGTCGTCTCGATTCGTGCTACGTTAGTGTGGGTGCACCTACCTGTGCGTGAGCGAGCGTCCTCGAGCGTCAAGTTGCAACGCGAGGGCTCCTCCGTGCTTGGCTAGATGGTCAATATGGTTGGTCGTAGTGGTGCTGGAGTGTTAGTCAATGCTATATTAGTACGCCTCTGTTGATGCTGGGTTGGTAGTGCTGGTAGGGGTGATGATGAATGGGGTTTACGCTTTGGCTGTTCGCAGTGCAGCCAGTGCGTCCTTCGTTGGATGAGCGGCCAGTTTGCCACCAAGAGTCAGGGGACTAGCCGGAGCGTGACCTTTTCATGTCGGGTTCCTCGTCGCCAAAGTCGAGCAAGTCATCATCAGCATGCTCTTCAAACGAGCGCTTTCCAAGTGGGAAGTTGCTGGCTGCGACTTCTGCGGGCACATCCTCATCATCATCATCGAAGACGATGTTGTCCTCTTCATGTTCGGTCGATTGGTCGTGGGCGTCCACGGGCGCCTCGTTTCCTGGTCCTTGTTCTGGGTCTTCGCCGTCGAGCAGGTGGAATGCAGTTTGGAACTGATCGTCGGCGTCTTGAGGCTGAAGCTCGCCTTCGTCGCCGTTATCTACTTGGTCAGTATGGCTATCCTCGTGTTCGGCCAGCTCCTCTCCGGCTTCGTCGTATTGCTGCTCGCCATCATCCTCAGATTCAGGATATGTAAGGTCGGCGCTGTATGGATCCTCGGAGTCCAAGTTGAGACCCAGCTCGTCCTCCGCAGCGTCTTCACCTAAGACTGGCTCTTCGCCGCCATCATGGTGAGCAACTGCTAAGACTTCACCAAAGTCTGCGTCTGCTTCATAAGCAAGGTCATGTTCTTCAGCTTTGTGATCTTGCTCTTCAGTCAGAGGTGCGAGCTCGTCGCGACCGTCCTCTGCCAAAGTGTCTGATGATTCATATGTCAGGACGTCGTCGTCCCATACTACCAAGTCATCTTTAAGGTACTCACCAGTCTCGTCATTCGTTTGGCCATCTCGAATGGCTGTTGAGTCTGTAGCAGAGTCCGGTGCAAGGGCGTCGAGTTCACCGCTGACGTCATGCGTGACAGTCAGGCTTTGATCAGCTTCAGCAGCAAGCGCGCCGTCTTCGGCTGTCTCTTCGACATCTTCTTCTGGGTCTGGATACTCGGCTTGTTCGTCATACTCTGCGTAGTTGTTGTCCTCATTGTACTCTTGACCTTCATGCTGACCGGAGTAACCGCCCTCCTCTGCATATTCGTAGTTTCCCTCGTACTGCTCTTCTTCGCCTTCGGCGGAATCTTGTGTGAAGTCTTGGACGTGAGCTTGCTCGTGAGAAGGATCTTCGTTCTCGCCACTAACTGCATCGACCAGGGCTTGCTCGTCATCATGATTGTCGTCGTGTGGTCCGTCTTCTTCTGCTTCCTCGTCACAGTAGTCCTCGTCTGCTTGGAGCTGCGATCCTGCAAAGCTGGACATTCCTTGTCCTTGGGAAGCTGCTTGCTTAACCATCTGAAGATGACTGGTGAACTTGAGCTGTACAGTAAGTGTCATAGAAAGGGGCGGAACATCATCATGGCCATCATTACGATGCAAAAGCAAGTAGACGTCCAGTACATCTCCGAGACTGGTCTCAGATGCAGAAGGAGAACCTTCGACGAGCACGAGGCCCATGGAATCGAAACCAATGACAAGATTCTGATTATCGGCAACAGTCTCACCTGTCTTCACAGGCAGTCGTTCTCTGCAGCTCGTGATCAAGTCGGAAAGACTAACATTGGCCAGGTTGTCATTCTTAAGCAGACCTTCAGGCTGAGCGTGGGACTTGAACAAAGGCATGGCATGTTCACCGTAACGCACGATCATGGGGTGCAAGCCAGTGTCCGTTGGGGTAGGCGGGCCTTCGGAGACCTGACGTGTGGTCGTGTCCAAGGTGCCTGGAAGCTGAGGAGGTTTGCGAGAGAGAGTCTCTGTCCTGTCTGCTTCTTCTCCTTCTTCCTCAATCATGGCTGGTAGCTCAGCATCGTCCTCTTCGCCTTCTCCGACAGCTTCCGGTACCTTGTATTCATCATCGACCGTGTAAAGTTCCTGGTTGCTTTCGCTAGCCTCGCCTATTGCGCTAACGCTTGACTCCTCACTAGTCACATGGGCTGCTTGTTGTGCAGGTTGCTGCATTGAACCTTCAGTCGCCAAGAGTGCAGAGCTGTCGGCCTGCGCCGTTTCCTCGGCTCCAGGAGCAGTGACCTTCTCGAGTAGTGCCTCTTGAGGCTTCACCTCCGTTTCCGACTGACGAATAACCTCTTCATCTACGGGCTCGACCGTCTGTGGCTGGGTTGCAACAGGCGCACTAGCGACAATCCCAGTGTCATGAACAGTAGGCTCGCTAGCCCCGAGTATGGTATCTGCAAGCGGTGCTTGATCTTGATACTGCAAGTCATCGTCGTCATCGTAATCAATCAACTCCTCGTCCGCCAGGTCAAACTGACCGGCTTCGTCACTATCTTGCATCACCTCTTCATTGATCGGAGCTACGTTCACGTGCTCATCGTCGTCCATCATCTCGTCAGTGGCGGTCGGAGGTCGTACAGGGTCGCCATCTTCGAGCATGTGCTCGTCGTCCTTCGACTGAGCACCGCCGTTGTTGTAGGTGTAGTCGTCAAAATCAATTTCGATGTCGTCGTCAAGCGTGTTACCTGCAGGCGACGAGGAGACTTCCATGCTATCGTCGAGCTGCGGTAAGGAAAGGGAAGGGAATGTCATAGAGGCCATATGTCAAGGCGAGCGTGGCTCGCAGACGCGTCGGTTGCCGTCCAGTGGCTTTCAGGTGAGACAGTGGAGTACAATAGAATATGAAGCAGTCAGACACGTCCAAGGAGCGCGTTCTGTCGCAAATCCGGATTCCGAAGTGCTTTGTCACTGTTCGACACGCGTGGTGCAGCGGATGTGGTTTTGCCGAGAAGTTTAGGTACACAACAACTCGGAAATCATCGGCGTCGGTTTGGTACCGCGGTGGTGCTGATGTATGTCGTTGCGCGTGAAGAGAGCGTCGTGTAACGTATCAAGTAGTGAGTCAAAGTCGAAAGTGAGGACTGGTGAGGACAGAGAAGGAGCCGGGGGTGCATGTGCCCGCTTTCAGGCAAGATCGCTTTGTGCTTCGGCCTTGGCGTCACGATAGATGCCGGCGCGGCGCTGACTTCATTCACTGTAGCACCACAGCTCTATTAATCGTGGCCGTCGCGATGTCGCTGTAGTCCACGTAACAGACGATGAAGAAGACATTGAGGTAGCAAATGGTCAGTCTAGCATGTCGAAGTATGTCGACAACTACGCTGACTAGCATCGACAGCCTCCAAAACGCAAGCAGCCGGCGGCCGCAATTGCACCTAAACAGCACGCGAAACGAAGGTCGAAGCTCGCCAAAGAGAACGACATCACCGCAGACCAGGAAGCAGAGATCCAGGAAGCTTTCGCCATTTTCGCACACCCAGATGAGGACAACGAGTCTAAAGAGGGCGTCATTGCTGCAAATGAGCTCAGAAGATGTCTGATCGCATTGAACGCACCGCCAAAGGGGCGAGACACTCTGAACGAATACCTCGAAATCGCCGACCCTGACGAGGCTGGTGTGATCACCTATGAGCACTTCCTACCGATTGCTGCAATAGCGTTGAACTCCCGCGACAATGATCCGGATGCTTTGAATGAAGAAGTTACAAAGGCCTACGACCTCTTCACCAAAGGTGAGGATAGGCAGATCACGCTGCATGATCTTCGAAGGGTCACAAAGGAGCTCCGTGAGGATGTCCCGGATAATGTTCTTCAGGACATGATTCGAGAGGCCACAGCAGGAGGACTCGGTGGTGTCAGTATGGAGGATTTTGAATCGGTCATGCGACGAGCAGGCGTCTTTGGCTAAAAAGACGCATTGAATTATGCTATCAAGATCAACAAGGAGTTTCAGGCGCGAAGGCTATACCCGGTGTGTATTCTCTGTATCATTCCATTGAGATGCCAAGACTATCTGCCTTCCTTCTTGAGCCCATTGGTTTTCAGGTGCTGTGTGTGCCACTTCAAGTACTTGTGCTGCACAGGTGATGAGCTTGCGGGCCATCCGAGAGCTACCATGGGCGTGTAAGGTCCTATCAGACTCAAATGCGACCACACTGCCTGCAGGTCAAGATTGCCTGTGCTATTCAGCAGGCCTCTCGCAAGGACCTGACCATAATGTGTGCTTGAGAACGATCACAATAACAGACTTTGCGCCTCTCGCCTTCCGGAATGGGCGGTCATCCTGAGCAAGCGCAATCATGTAGCGGGGATAAAGGACCTTCCCATGGCCGAACAATAACGTTGAGAACCCGGGAGCGGACAACGGGCTCACAAGCCTTCCATGCCATCAACGATGAATGACCCCGCCGTACTGGACCACGTTCCGAGAGCTGTCGCCGTGGGACAACATCATCATAATATCGTACGGGAGACCTGCTCCACTGGCCCATGTATTCAAGTCAAGGTGGTGTCTGGTTTCCACAAAGGGCGAGTCTTTACTGCTTCTCTCAAGCGATGACCTCGAGATCGGAGCCGGTGAAACAAGTATGCGCGGTATTTTCACTCCCACCTCTCCCTGCCATTTGTCTCCACTAGGCAATAGGTGGGTCAAGCGACATGGCTCCATAGCGCAGCAGCCTCCTGGTAGATTAGTAGCATCTAGCCCACTGTGTTACGATTGCTGTAACGAAAGGCACAATGATCGGTCGAGTAGACCAAGGCGAAGCACACCTGACTTGTCACGTCGGCCGCTACCTTGCAATGCGATGAATGCCCCTCGCTCTTTCCTACACAACTCTCATCGCAAGCGTCCAAGCTGTCGTTGTGCCTGCAGATATGCACAGCTTGTGCAATAGCTTGCGCACTGCGTGCTTGCTTACACTCATTGACGCTTCTGAGGACGTCCGATTCCGCCGTTGGAGCACAAGCTAGGTACTTATCAAACATCTGATCACAGCCTCGACACCATATGCTTACTGGTCAGGTGTTTCAATCAATGGATGCGCTGCGTGACTCACCAATTTGTCCCTACGTGAATGAGACTCTAATGGCCGTCTGCTCTCCCTTCCTCTGTCACCTTGAGTCTACATACATACTATACCACAAGTTGCAACCCAGCTGCATATTCACACCAATACACCCAAGCACAACGACACAACAACATAACCCCACCGCAATAAAGTCTTCCCTGCGCGACAAGAATACCAGAGTAGCTTGAAAATTTGCAAAGATATCGCAGCGCTTCAGATCAAGAGCTTCCCTGAACGACAAGACATACCACGGCCATCAACACCTAGCATCAAGATGAGCTCAGCAGAGACCGTGATGACAGCGAATCCCATCGAATATCTCATTCGTCCAGTCAGCGAGGTCATCGACCTGACTTCGGACGATGAAGACGCCCACAGCCAGAGCATCTCCGCTCTATGGCCGCTTCGCCACAACAGTCTGTGCACGGCAGCTCTAAGCTACGCGCCAATTCCACGGCGTCTGCTCCGTCCATAGTAACACAGCCATACCCTTTCTGGCCTGGGCAACTCGGGCACTAATTCCAAGGCTTTCAGCGTCCCCAACTCTGCCAAGGCCACTGCTGGCGATCACAGGAGGCTTAGAGTACCACGTCGTGGACAACACTTCAGCACAGTATGTAGCGCCACAACACTCTGCTGTAGTAGCCAACCCGACGCAATCTGCACACGCTCCTTCAGAACCATCGCAGCCTTCGAAAAAAAGGAAGCGAGGCGAGAGGAGATCAGGCGCTAAAACAAGGGCGACTCCGCTCACGCCTGAGCAGCAGAAGATTGTGAGCGCCGAGCACGACAGCTTCGAAGCTATACAGCTAGCTGAGCTCACAGCATCAGGCTATGGCGCGCCTCAAGATGCAAGGAAAGCCAAGGCGATCGAAGAAGGAAGCTGATGGCAGGAAGCGCAGAGCCGAGCTGCAGAAGTTGAGAGATAAACAGAAGGCCAATGCACAGACTTCCGTCCTTGTCAAGGAATGTACTGCAGAACGCGGAAAGCAGGGCTTCGGTGGAGCCTCAAGGGACAACAGCCAATATCGCAAGCTCCAAGCGATCTGGCTGCGACAGCGCCTATAGCGAAGGATTTCTCAGCCGTTGCTTCTCTCAAGAATAGCGCTGGGACGCTCTCCATCGCCTCCGATGGTTCGTGGCTTCAGTGGGTTCCGACCGAGCGGTCGAAGTTGATGAAGGTTATCAATATCCAACGTCAACCTGCCGATCCAGTCAACGAGGTTGGCCTGACCAAAGAGAATGCTCCAAAGTACGCGATGAAGATCTCCACAGGAGAGACCAAGTACATCTTCATCTTCGGCAGAGATTCTATCGCACGCCAGAAGATGTTGGAGGCCAAGGAAATTGTTCTGCGCAAGGCGGTGGAAATACGATCAGCGATCCAGTAGGCACCTGCAGTGGCAGAGACGAGTCGTCAAGCGAAGGATGCTCAGAGCAGCACTGACTCGGACGGTGCAAGCGAAGCGATCAAAGCTTCGCGACTTCTCACAATGCAACGAAGAGGTCACAATCTGCAATTGCCCTCTAGAAGTACCGGTTGAGCAGTGCCGCCGCGGCGAGGCGGGAGAGATCAAGGATGATGAAGAACCTGTAATAGAGCACTGAGGATGAGGTTTTCGCCACCACGGTGGTAGCGAGAATATGGGCTTTTTACATTGTAGATGGATCGTTGAGTAGATGGATCTCGACAATCCATCGACCGTATAGCGTTCCGGAGGAAGATTGAATATCAGTTTGAATGCAATGCTTTGCGTCCGATCTTATTTCTTTCGTCTATGCACGTGCTCATCTCATGTCAAGCGGAGTTGTTTCCGCTGTTGCTGAAGCTTGACCTCAGGAAATGTCCATTGGAACATCTCTCGCTCGTTAAAGTATATCAACATGTCGTGTCAACGATCCCAGGGCGTCGCTCAAGCCTTCTATCGTGTCTTCATTCTTCCAGCTGTCTCTTTACCAGCAACGAAACAACGACCCGTCCTACCTCGATCTCTTCCCAAATCACAACGATGTACTCCGACGACCAGACATTTTTCCTACACTCCCGTACACCACGCGAAGACCCGCGCCCCAGAACAACGCACCCACAAATGGGACAACGAAATCACTGCCCCACGCATCTTCCTCGTCGACCACACCACCGGCCGCCTCGATGGTATTGACCCCGAAACAGGTGAAGGCGAACCCACAATCCACAGCCCCTGGAGCACAATGAACTCTATGGACATGAAAACGCATCGCCTCGTCCAGATGTCCCCGGACGAACCCGATAACCACAACTTCATCCCTGTCTGCAGAATCGTCTCCAAAAAAGACGACTACGAGCGCGAAAAAGCCAAGAAGAAACAAGCCAAAGAACAGAAGAAGGCGCAAGCGATTAGTAGTGATAAGGCGATGAAAACGGTGGAGCTGAACTGGGCGATTGATAAGAATGATCTCGGGCATCGGTTGGGGAAAGTGAGGGACTTCTTGGAGGAGGGAAGGAGAGTGGAGCTTGTGTTGGCGAGTAAGAAGCAGGGCAGGAAGGCGAGTAAAGAGGAGTGTGAGGAGGTTTTGAGGATGGTGAAAGAGGTGGTGGGGGAGGTTGAGGGGGCGAAGGAGAGAGAGGAGTTGAAGGGGAAGTTGGGGGGTTTTGCTACGTTGGTGTTGCAGGGAAGGCCGATTACGGCTGCGAGTGGAGGTGGTGGGGGGAAGAAGAGTGAGGAGGGATAATACCCGGAAGCGATTGAAATGTGGTAATTGTACAGAAGATGCATCTTCACATGGGCACTCGGCAAGAGGCTTGGGAGTATCGGTATGGTGCCGCAACGGTTGACATTGCCCGCACATCCTCCTTTCCAGACGCTCACGCCTCTCACCTACGATTAGCTCACGTTTGCTGCCGAATTCCTACACCATGTGTTGGGTGTTTTAGTATGTGCTTAGTGGAAGGCATGTCTACTAAGGCGTGCTAGCCACAGAAGGCTTCTATACTCGCGCATGCATCACAGCCTCCACCAAGCGTACAGCCCAAAGACGACCGCCTAAAGAAAGTCGGCGTCCGCCGGCCCGAGTGGCCGGCACACATACCACTTCAGAGGGAAGAGATGGAAGGAAATCGGAAAGGGGATATCACAGCAGAGAATCTGCACAGATTCCTAACAGCCACAAACCAAGCAGCACGGAAAGTCAAGTTCTTGAGTCTCTCAAACGAGACCTAGGAGCTGCAAACAGTGCACCGCCGCGCGGAGCGACGAGTACGAGGTCGATGCCACACTCCTAACCAACCGCCCGGCGCGTTGAGTCCCAGGAGAAACCGGCAAGCGCTGTTAGGGTACCTGTGCAGCGAGATGTCAAGAGTTCAGCTTCTCGGAGGCGCTGCCAGACTCTGCTAGGACAAGGGTAAAGGCAACGGGGGATGTGGTGTACTGGGGGCTACCATTGTTTGTTAGTTGCTACCGGTAGCGAACATCGGCGTTGCGAGCGGCGGGCAAAGCAAATGAGGGATGTATGAGAGTGACCGGAGAAGATCAAAACTCAGATGAAATAGTAGAAATTGCACAGGCGGCGAGAGGCGGGCACTAGTCGGGACAAGGGTCCTGCAGTTGCCGCTTCACATGCTGGACCAAACTCCAAGTCCACTAGACGGTCAGCACTCGAACAAGTACAAGAACAGCAGCATAGACACCTCTGATATTGCAGAGGTTATTCACGCCCGGTGCGCGATCGACTTCGCCCCATGCGCATGTTGCCATTTCACCCATTCTGACAGCATTCTCCATCCACTCGAGACGGGATTCCGAGGGCAAATGCTCGAGAAGCGGACAAGCCGCCGTCTGGTTTTCCAGTCCCATGTCTTGCAAGATCGAGCTGATTATGACATGAGACGAATGTGAAAACAACGCAAGGGTAACTCATGCCCCAAATCTACAAGTGCTTCGTCGTACTGCGATCACAAACGAGATGCTCGAAATTTTGGCCGTGCTATGGCTTTGTAAACACCAGTGCAATACGACCGCGTGGGTGACCCGTCACGCGCGGCAGAGCTGGTCTGCAAGTCCAACTCGCGAAATTGCTACGTACAGACATACCATCGAGTCGCCAAAGGACGCCCCGAGAACAGCAGAGCCTGCCTCTTCCACTCAAGGCAGGTCTCGCAGCAGCCTTGTGGTTCCACAATTCCAGTGTCTATTGAATGGTATTAGCAGGCCAGATCGTGAATCTGCAAACATCTTTGCTGAAGTGGACCTAAGTGCGAAACGCAGCTGAGCTTGCAGTGGCGTGACATTTGCAAGGAGGCAGATGCGCCCACCCAGACTACAGAATAAAGTTCGCCCAGTGCTCGCCACATGAATCACAATCAGATGTATCGCTCATGCGCGCGTGGTGTAAACGTTCCCATGTTTTCTACTCGCACATCCAAGGCTAGCCAGCCGCATAACATCACGCCCTATTCCCCCACTCTATAATGCGCACCATGCTCAAAGGTATCTCTCCAAGTCGCGCGCCTGTTGACCTGTTTTCACACAATATTTCAAAAGGGAAATGGATTCATCATCCCGGAGACGTGCTCTACTCTCGCGAGACGTCACGGCCGAAGCAGTAGGACTTGATCCAGTCCATGAAGACGAGAACTCGATTGCGTGCTGTGATGAATGTTATTTGATTGTCTCCGCCGCATTGTGTCAGGAAAGCTTACTGCTGAAGCACATGCTCAAATATGCAGACTTCCAGAAGAAGTATGTCAGCTGTCCACCGCTGGCCAGGTTGCCAGTCAACCAGCTGATATCGGCGACAGCCTTCTCGCTACCAATGTATGCCATTGAGCCCTGGTGGGAGTACTCGAATGGACCCATCTGCTTTACGCGACGTAGTCGCTTCTGAAGATCCTTGATCTCGCTGAAGACGTGGTCTCTCGCCTCCTTGTTGGCGGCCTTGGCCTGCTCCTCTGAAAGAACGGCAAGCTGATCTTCAATCTCTTCGGTCTTAGCCATCTGGTTGAACAACCGTGCGAGGAAGGCACCTTCCTGGCTGGCGACTTGAGCAGTAGGAGCATAGTTGGCAACGGCACAGTCACCGACCGCCCAGATGTTCTCGGCGCCTTTCACGACGAGGTACTCGTTCACGTTGAGACCACGACGGGCATCCTTTTGGGCTGGGATCTGGTTCATCAGGTCCTTCACGACAGGTCGCACAGCGTTACCAGTAGCCCAGACAAGTAGGCCATATGGGATCTTCTCGGTCTGGTTCTTGCCATCTGGACCAGTGAATTCCGCCTCAATGTATTCAGAAGTGACATTCTTGACCATGGTCTTGGTTCGGATATCGATCGTCTCCTCCTTGAAAGTCTTCTCGGTGTAGTCGATCAAGTTCTTGGAGAACGATGGGAGGACGGATGGCAGTGCTTCGACAAGGGTAACGTGGAAATCTCCGGCGATCTCAGGAATCCACTTCTTGAGGTCGTTTTCGAAGAAATCCTGGAGTTCGCCAGCGAACTCAACACCAGTTGGACCACCTCCAACAACAACCATATGCAGTAGACGCTTCTTCTCCTCTATCGATTGATCCTTAAATGTGGCAGTCTCGCAGCAGTCCATGATTCGCTTCCTGATCCGCTGAGCATCGCCGACCTCTTTCAAGAAACAGCCGTGCTCGCGCACACCAGGGATACCGAACGTTGCGTTCTCAGCACCAACACCAACGACCAGCATATCGAACGGAATCTCATTTTGCGACAGGGCGCCTTTAATCTCGGAGTCGTCACTGATGTAGACAATCTTCTTCTCGTAGTCGATTTTGGTGGCTTCGGCTTCGTAGTATTTGACGGACGCTTTCTTGTGGCGAAGGAAGTTGCGGATCGGCTCCATGATGGAGCGGTGCTCGATCGTTCCGGTGGTACATGATGGCAGAAGAGGCGTGAAGAGGAAGTAGTTGCGAGGCGAAACGACGACGACGTTGTAGTTTTCGGTGTCCAGATTCTTCAGGAGTGAGACGGATCCCCAGCCAGTGCCTTGCACGTGTCAGTATGCACGTATCCGACCGCAAAGTGATAAGATCGAGTCCAACTCACCAAGGACGACCAGAGTCTTCTTGTTTGGATCTGGTTCCTGCTGATCAGCGGGATTCCGGCTGTCCCAGATGCCATATGCAGTGTATCCCAAAAGGCCCAACGCGGAGAGGTATGTAATGCGCCACGACCACTTCAAGATCCTCCACGAGCCCTTCTTGACCTGCTTGGCGTTTGGCAGCTGGTCTGCGTAGCCTCTGCGGAACTCCGCGCGCAGTTGCTGCTTGTCGAAGCTGTTGCCAGCTCTCAACGGTCGTTGGAAAGGCGACTGAGCTGATCGCGCTGTCGTGAGCGCTCGCCGTGCTCCCTGCTTCAGGCCAATGGAGGCGCTGACGGCAACCAGAGGCCTCACTGCGGCCTTGGACGCCATTGCGATGTGGTGAAGGAGAAACAATGGACACGAAGGGCGTGATGAGAGAGTGACGAGGAAGCGGTCGACCGCCGTCAGAAAAGTATGAGGAGCTTGGACGCCTCGATCGCCGCTAGACGCGGATCCTGCGTGTCTCGCAGAAACGTCTCTACGCAGGAACACGACCAGAGATTGTCCGTCGGCAAAAAGCAGACAGAGAGTATGATGATGATGATGTCGTGGGTGCCTCAATCACTCGATGACGGGTTGCAATGCCTTCTGGTTCGATGCATCGATCTCGTGCAATATTTCCAAAAGATAAGCAACCGTGAAAGCACGCCGAACAACGTCAGAGCCATGGATCTTGGACAGTGCATCTTTATTTAGCTTCGCTCCCGTGCCTGTCGCGTGTGGCATAGACTGTGATAGACAACAACAATCGCAGTCGCATGGTCGCGGACGTTCCGTGATTACTTCATGGTCGTCTTGCTCTATGCTACAAATGCAATACTGTTACAGCGACGACGGGCTGTGGAACCCGCTCTGCTCACTCGATCCATGCGCGTCTGTTCCGGTTTGAGCTCTTCACCAGAATCTTTCCCGCCGCCCGCTTGCCCTCCAGGCTATGCATGAAACCCATCCCAGCCAACAAAGACGCCCATTGCTCCGTCCATGCAATGCTGCTCCGACCGACCAGATTCCCGCTAAAATACAGCAATATGCACAAACAGCATGAGACAGGGGTATCTGCAACAACAGCCGCTAAAAGAATTCGTGTCGAATGGTGGTGCAACTCGCCAACGAACATGGCACAAGTGTACGCCTTGTCCGTCGGTCATGGTGGCTATCGTAGTGCTCCGACAACAGTGATGGAGACCACGAACAGCACCGCAGCCATTGTCACTTCGAGAGCGGCTCCTGCAGAGTTCATGTTGCCCTCGGTATCAAATGGACTTCCGCCACCGCTGTTGCCTTGCGAGCTCGAATGCGAGGCAGTGTGGGTGGGGGTTGCAATGGGGGTTGAAGATGTGTCGAGGGCGATAGTCGAAGATGCCGCGGATATCGTACTCATCAGGCTTGTGGCTGTCTCGGCACTACTGGTGGCCGTGGTTGTTGACACTTCACTGTTGGTGCTTGACATCAGTCGCGTAGACTTAGCTGCCGCACTTGAAGATGTTGATGACTTTGCGGATGTGGCTAGACTGCTTGATGTACTTTGACTCCCCGAGACTGCGTTCGCATTGGTGCAGAGTCCTTGTGGTCCAGCATCGTTCAGAAATGCAGCTATCACATTCATCCCGGTTATGCCTTCATTGCCACAAGCACTCTTCACATCCGCCACCAGAGCCTGAAGTGCGTCAACACACCCTGTGCTGCATGTGGAAGCAGTGAAGTCTGTCGGCGAGCAGCCGTCGATGGTTTGGGTGTACACAGTCTGGCAATTTGAAGGAAGGTCGGAGACTCTTGGCTTGAAGTCGGCAAGACTCACTGCTAGCACCGTTGCTGGAAGCGCCGATAGCGCGAAGGTCGAAGTCCGGTATCGCATTGTGGTTCGCATTAGGGTGTACGTAGTTCTTTGTGGTTCGTGGTTCGTGTTAGTGTCGATTGATGGATCCTGTGGTCGGTTGCCAGGGCAAACAGAGAGCTCCAGCAAAGCTGTTTGGCGGCGATCGCTTTGATTACGAGGATTGTTGTTGTGTGTGGTGAGGGTGTATTGCAAGGAACGTGGCTGTATCGAGTCCTGCTGTCGTACAGGCGTGTATCGTCGCTTCCTCCTTTGAATCGCGCGATGCCGGCAGTTTCAACCAGTCGCACTGCTCTCGGCGCAATGCATCAGTTCACACTTCTGCCTCGCGGCCAATGCTAAACGACAGAGTGGACGCCGTCGGTGCGGGGCTGCGACTGCGACTGCGAGACGAGTTGCTCCGGATGTTGTTGTGCAGGCGAAGAGCCGAAAGTCCTGGAACGTGCGGTATGGACGAGATGGAGGCCGTGCACGTGCGGAGGATGAGACGAAATTGGGTCGGTAATGATAGCGGCTGTCCAAAGATGATGACGTCCGCAACAGCCTCTTCTCGTCCGAAAGGGTGTACACGATCACGCGTTGTTGGTAATGTGCAAAAAGCGTTAGTTGGTACTCAAGCAGCGGAAGGCATGGCATGGCAGTATGAGTTGGGATATCGATGAGAATAGCTAAGCATGCTGGCACTCGGCGCAAACGTTCGCCGCGGACAACACCTGAAGCAAGGCCATCGCACGAATCGGAGTGCGGAACACGCATTCTGGGATGCCTCGCGACGGCCGGGATGCCTGCCTGACAGTGAGATCAGGGGCCGGTTCCAGCGTCACGATTTGGAAGCGCCGAGGGCCCTGTCGAGTCTGTCTGGCTGGACTCTCGAAACGCTGGTACATATCGCAGCGACATCTCGCGTCGTGTCAACACACCTTGAGCCACGTCCTCATGTATCAAGATGTTCGCCGTACACGACTCTGTATCATTGCACACACCATGGCACCATCATCATCAGGACTCCGAGCACCCGATCCCATCGCCAATATCAACGAGGCACTTACCACCCACGAACAGCATTGTCTCAGCGCATCTTTTCGGCCAGTGGTTAAGCCATCACATTTTCATCGTCTTGTGCCACGACAAGAACTTACCGAGATCAAGTTAGGAGCATGACAACTACGGTCGTCCAAGAAATTGAGGCTTGCTGGCATCGCGAGAATTGGCGACGCTGCGATGGTTCAAGTCCTTCTAGTGAAGCGCTTCGTACCGGATCTGGCCTGTGTTGAGCTCACAACCCGACATATGACTTCAAGCTGTAGCTTGAGTGGTAGGCAAATAATCAAACACGAAGAGACCGCCTCCAAGCTGCCATCCCCGACCGCGCTGAGTGCCGCATTGCTGATTCGTGTGGAGCAATCGGCTCTAGACCGGATCGCACGCGCGACCGCTTTCAAGGTTTCGAGGTTTATGTGTATGCACAACCTGTACTGTCGGTGCGATTGTGCGTCCACTCTCATGTGGCAGTCGATTGATTGAAAGGGCATTTCCCAATGTTATGTTGGCGTTTTTCCACTGAGACTGCGACACAGATCAGCTATGCGAGTATGCCTTACTAACGATCAGCATGAATGTCTGCAGTACACCAATGATGCATGCACGACAAGACCGCAGAAATTGTCGTTCCCCGATAGATCCTCTGCGTTGTACAACTCTCGAAGTGCTCCCGTGAAGGATGAAAGGATCATCACGGAGCTCTGCCCTCACCTGCAGCATCCTGCTAATCGAAGAACCTGCAGTACATATCGACCAGGATCGGGTAGAGGGCGAAGGTTTGCATGAATGATGATCCAAGTATTGTGATGATTGATGTGACTCCGAGCCACTCGATAAGGGCCACATAATAAGACAGGTTCATGATCGATGTTGCAGCAGCGGGTGATCCGCATGGCATTTGCGCAGCTCGTTGACGACAAGAACAAGTTCCGTTGAGAAGAAGCTGTGGAGGCCCTCGTGATTCGTCCGTCGCTTGCTAAGCGCCTCTCCATCTCGCTCGTGCGCATTACGTATCCAGAGTCTCCATGTGCTCGCCACAGATAACAAGCAAACATGCAACAGCAACAGCATGCGAGCGGCTCGTGAAGGAAGAGAATAGCACAGTTTCTGCTTACGTCAAATCGGTCGCACTTCTCCGGCGCGGCGGTACACGTTGTGCACTAGTCTGAACCTACGACACAAGAATTGAAAGCGGGCCAGAGATCTGTCAGATGATCGTGTCTCGACTCCGACTCATATGGGTAGTCGCGTTATATTCCACTAGGCTATCTACCTGCGGAGGAGTGCCTCCCAATCGAGGAGCTGGTAAGAGTGACCTTGAGGTACAACCCACAGCTTCTAAACTCGTACTAATCAGCACATCAGCGTGCTGTTGAATCCTTGTCCCGCTCGAAGGCGGAACTGCCATCCTCGGCATGCCTGGAAATACTGCCTAGATCCTCTCGGGCGGCTTCGTCTGTTGGAAGCCCTATCAAACGCCAATGTATGCATATCGCTCGAACGCTGAAGCAGGAAATGCAAGGAAATGCAGCAGAATATGTACAACGAAAGTCGAAGATGTGCTGCCCAATGCCGATGTCAATCGGCCTGTGGGTAATAATATGCGCTCGGGTGTTCGTAACTCGTGAATCCTCAAGCCTGTGACTGAGGCTGTTGGACTTGGCGAAGTGGTAGTTGCCCCATTCCAGGCCACTGGTGGATCGGAGTCATGACCCTAATCTCTTGTGGCTGATTACCATCCAACCATAGATTCTGCGCAACGTATGGCAGTCGTCCGGTATGCTGTGTAGGCTTACCCAGTGGTTGGTATTGCATCCGGTTCAGCTCGACGTTGGAAGCCCTACCTTGAATTGCAGATGAGGGAGGCGGGTGCAGCAATGTGGAGAAATTGTGCACTGGTCGGTAAGGCGAATTTCTCTGCTGTAGGAAGTAGGTGGGTGATATCTGAGTGGTTGGATGTAATACAGGGGCGCTTTGAGGCCCGGAGCTCTGTGGTGAACTTGGTCCAGATTCGTCGTATGGGCTTTGATGTCTTGAGCCGTATTGAGACTGTGGTTGAGGCCGCGATACAGCACCTGCTGGCGCCGGTCCTGTGGCTCCCTGACCAGGAGCGGAGGCGTTTTGGTAGACCATTGCCATGGCGCGAGCCGGCATGCTCAATGGCGGTAGCTGCTGACTTTGGCTAGAAGGTGGGTAAGAGTAGCCATTGCTGGTCGGCTGTGAAGTAGGTATTGAAAGACTGGGCAGTGTCAATCGCGGGACTTGCTGTGTCTGGTTTTGCTGTGCTGCCAATGTCGAATATCGTTGCGGCGATGTGTAATCTTGGTACCCACTTGCCATGCGCTTCGCCGGCGGCTCTACAGCATCGTTCTCGTGGCTGCGCTTCCTCGTTCCTGTTCGTGACGATCCATTTGTTGGGAGAAGATTGCCTAAAGGAGACGGAGCAGGTGTAGGGCCTGCTGCCGTCCCGTAGAGGTGCCTATTTTGTGGCAAGTCCTGCCCATATGGAGGCGAAGGTTGATTCGACACTGGTGGTGATGGCAACGCCAGTGGGAGGTGCAGAGAGGACGCTGGGGGCAAGATGGGAGCTGGTGGGAGCGGTCTCGATGCTCGATCGAAGAACGCCGCAAATTTGCCCAAAAGTGACTGCCATCTTGCCCAATTCTGCTCGGACGTGAATAGGCAGTACTTCATGTTGCTGAGGAATTCCACCTCCATGATGTGTACCTCCCCAACATTGATTCCGGAGACCTCAGCCCAAGTCTTGTTGGTGTAGGTGTTATCGTCGAGAAATTTGTTGCCCAGCATCAACGCCACTGTAAGCAGCCTGTATTCGCTGCCAGGCTTGCCTTTGACCGATGGATTGAGCTTCTTCAGTCTGTGAATGAACAAAAGAGCTAGCACCACCACATTTTGAGCAACCATTGTTGTTGAGAGGATTGTGGTGACCCATTTTCGGAAGCCTGTCGTTGGCTTGGCGTCTGCCGAAAGTGGTTTCGTGGGCTGTATAGGTGAAGAAGAATCTTCGACCTGCTGAAGAACATCTGACGATTCAAACCAAAAGAGGCATGTGATCTGTTGAGTTCGACATCAATTCTCCAAATCTTCATCACTAGTTTCACTCCGAGCTTACCTGAGCAGCAAGCTCTGAAAGACTGCCACCACTGTCGTTCACAGAGCGAGGTATCTGGAAGTTCAGTGCGATGGCATTTGCTTGTGAAGCTCGCCTCGATGCGGAGTGGTCGTTGACGGCTTCGTGATGCCGCACAGGTGAACTCCGGCCATGTGTATACGAACCTGCTACTGGCCGGTTGTACTCTGACTTTACCACTTCTTGTGGAGGGTAAGACGCTCTGTACACTTGCTGAGCAGGATAGTTGCCGTAGTGGTGCCCACGCTCTTGCTGATAGTAGCTCGGCTTCGCAGAGGGCTGAACGCCATTCATCTCAGGTGGAGGCGTTGGTGGTCTCGTAGTTGCTGGATACCGAGCTGGAGACGGCCAGCCACTATTCGAATGATCGTAGCCGGCGAAGTTGGCTTTGGGAGGTGTGATGTCCTTCTTGGAGACCAGGAACGGGTCTCTGAAGCGGATTGCTGTGTCGGCATACATGTGGTGCGGTTGCTGAATGATGCTTGTCATGAGGAAGCGGTATTGCAGAGTGTGAGCACACTGGCCAGAGCCGTGGTAGTCATGCGGACATGGAGTTGTTTTGCTCAAGCAGGAGCAAGGCAAAGGTCAGAGTACGAGGAATGGATGTGAAACCGACGGTGAGGTGAGGTTGGCCTGTCCGTAGCGTTGGCCCAGAGTGGCACAGACGCAGCCAGAAAGAGGATCTGTCGATGGTGAGGTGGCGGCCGATCCCAGAGGGGCAGTCAGGAAGAGTGCCGGAGGCCGTCAACGGAAGCGGCAACGGCGTCGTTGTTGTTGATTGCTCACGCAAGGGCGGCGGCAGATCGATGCAGAGGCATGTGCGCCAGCAGATGTACGAATGCCAAAGGCTGCGAGGAGATATTAGCGGTAGTGTGAATCCACCGCGCCGACTGACTGAGGCAGGCGGTAGGATGGCAGATGGATCGCTGTGGCAGCAGTGAAGAGGAGTGCACCGGTGCATAATGCTAGCGTCAGTGGTCAAGGTCTAGGTTAGTAGTGTATGGAGCAAATGGCCATGCGATCATGGCGTCGGAGCACGAAGCAAGTGACACGCTTGGGTACGCTTCGCTCACGGTTTGGGGAGGAGGCACGCTGCTGCGAGGCCCAGCTGCGAGACCAAGTAAAGTACGATGTCAGGGCTCCGCACGGACACGAGCTGCTGGCCGAGTGGCAGCTGGCACACTGTGGACTGGGGCCCGCGGACAGCGGCAGAATAGTGATGATGCAAGTCTCGCAACGCAACAGGTCGACAGGGACTGCAAAATTGAGCAGGGCCAGGCCGCAGGCGAGCGCAACTCTGCTGCTGTTGGCGCGTGGATGTGGATGTGGATATGAATATGGGATGGGATGGGATGAGATGGGATTTGGCTTTGGCTCTGGCTCTTACTCTGGGCTGGCTGCATCCAGTCAAGTTAGCGGGAGTGCGGGTCGCCGCTCCCAAGACTCAGCAGGCCTGCGCTGCGCTGCGCCTGTGCTGCGTGCCGGTCGCTGCTGGTCACGAAAGTGTAATAATAAAAGAGGAAGGGAAGAGGCATGCTCCACTTGCAACGAGCGGCCAGTAGCTGCCGTTCCAGTAGTGCTGGTTATAGAGCCTCATCCATGGCCCAATGCGCCGTCTCAACCGTGAGCAGAACCTGGACCCGCGCGCCAGCAGCAGTGCGCAGCGAAGCGACGCTGTCCATCACTGCTCTCTCAAGCCTCCGAGTACAGGACCCGCGGCCGTAGACGCGCCGCGAAGCAAAGTGAATAATCAGTGATCGCTTTCGGTCGCGGTCCTCCAAGAGGCTGATCCCAATAGGTTGCATCCAGCGGCGAGACCGATGTAAGCAAGCTACCAGGGCACAAGGGAAGAGACAACAGAGGCCACTGCGGCCTCATGCCACACCAGTGCCAGATCCTAAATGAGCACTCTCTCACACACCTTTGCACAAGCGATACAACCCGTCCCACCAGTATTTCCCAGAACGAGCCACTGCTACTGCTCCTCAGCACGACAGACTGCAGACGCGCTCTACGTCCCAGTCTGGCAGTGAGACTTTCAGCTTGATGTGGATGTCTCGCACAATTATTGGAAAGGTTGATTGGCATCACCGTGCTCCGTTGCTCTGCCCACCGCGCTTGTTGGCCAACCAGGTCTCCTTGAAAGCTTGTTCGGCTCGCGCTGCAGCTCGTCAACAACAGAGCAAAGTATCGTTGAAGCGTGCAGCGGGCGGCATCATCGTAGACGAGCGTCAGGAGGCGACATCATGCCCCGGCGCCGCGCAGCAAAGGATGGAAAATGACCAGCTGCATGATTGGCCCGCACCTGGACATCGCAGCGGAGTTTCCACCTCCCATGCACGCAGGGCTGCCGGCTCGAAGCGGCTAGATTGCGATCCAGAGTCAAGTGCGTGCAGATTCTCAGAACGTCCCGAAGCCAAAATCCATGCGAAACCTGAGCGTGAGCCCCTCTCTTGCTGGCCCGCTACGGCTATTTCGCACACGCGTCTACGCATTCATCACGAACGACATGCTCGTCAGGAGTCCACCGCGACCGCCCATTCATCACCGAGTAGCGTATCCATGAAACGACGTTTTGTGGTGGGGCATGACCATGGAAAAGCGTGCAAGAAAACGCCACCCGGCAGGATGAGGTGGACTGTCGATGCGAATGTGCCTCGTACCATGACTGCTACTGTTGTCGTCGTCGTGACTTCCCAGCTTGTAGCTCCGAGGCTTCGGAGGCGACATGAACGGTCCTGATGCAGCCACGGCGATGTTTTCTGACCAGCAGCAGACGTTTCATTCCACGGACGCCGCTGCTTCGGCACGCTGCGCATCTGACACAGAATCTGGTACCACCGCCAGCGAAGAAACCAAGCCACGCAATCAATGTCGTGCCGGCGTTCATTGGCGAGCTGCGCACCATGTCTGAGAGCAAGGTGGAACTCCGCCTGTCTGACCGCAAATCGCCATGATTAGCACTTGCATATTCGCCCTGCTGATGAGTGGTCATGACTTGGTGTTTTATGCAGTCCAAAGGTTCAATAGCAGCCTATCATGCCCAGACCAATAAAAGCTGCCCGAGCCTAGATCAAAGGATAATCCCGCATACAGCACAAGTCCCGACAATAATCCTTGTGTCGCCGATGTCAACGTTGCAGCTCCTCGAAACGCTCATCACCACGCCCACCATTCGACACGTGTGAGAGTTGGAGTGGCGCATGTCTCACGCTCACGGCTGATGATGAGGCGAGCAAAAGCAAACCTTGCATCCCGTATACAGGTGTGGATGCATCGCGGCACAACAGACTGATCAGCACGCAGGTGAAATTGTCGGCAGGGTGATGGCGCAGCATGACACCCTGTGACACAAGGCCCCCAACCCACCGCGGATGACATGTGCAGAGCCGTGCGGCAAGAATTGTTAGCAGCATGTGTAGTCCGCCACCGGCAACCTGGGACATGCGCATCCAAAGCGGGTGTTTCTATGAATGACCAACAACAAGGAAAGGGAATGCGTTGCGAAGTCTCGCAACTCGCTAGCGTAGAATGCCCGGCGAATCCACCAGTCATCATGCCAGCGACATGGCACGGCCATATTGCCCCGTTCGTCAGCTACTGTTGGCTCGCGTCCATGAAAGCAACAAGCTACCAGATAGCACGGCTTGCGTGGTGAGATTTTGAATTGCGCCGTGGTGATACTAAATTGGCGATCGTTGCTCGCATTCTGAGTTTTCTTATCGACATGCCGCTTAGGTGCAGCCAGCAGGTTCACGATAGAAAAGGAGTGGAGGCGTTGGAGATGCGCCCAGGCAGGCTAAACCGCATACACTGCTTTCTGAACTCTACAGTGGTCGAGGTCACACCGGCTGGGCCGCACGTACCGAAACTGGCGGTCCAAGTCTTGGCTGCCGGTCGTTATTAGTTTGGCTGCGTGCCGCACAGCTCGCATGCCCGTGTCAACACCAGCAGCGTACCCTGCATATGCTCGACAAGAAGTAGTAGAGCCGCGATGGACGAGGATGCTGGCGGCGGCTATCTCGACGGGCTTGTTGCTCTTGCGAGTCTTTTGGTGGCCGCTGTGGCACACCGGTGGAGCTGAGCTGGATGGGGTTGAGGAGAAGGCGACGCATTGTATTCGTCAGCGATTCTTGTCCTCCGGAGCCCGTTGCTGCTGCTACCACTCATGTCACAAAGTATATGGCTCCGAGATCACACCTTACGATCCAACGATCGCCGTCGAACATGCACTCATCCGCCGCCCACGATCTCGTGGATGCGAGAGTGAGATGAGAGTCGCATCGTCACATCAGATGAAGGCCGGACAGCAATGAATCGGCGTGGCTTCTCTCGCGCACGCAACCCATGCCGTGGCGCAGTCTAATTAGCACACATTTTGATGCTAGCTGTGCTAGCATTCTGGTGAGACGGCCGTGTGACAAGCATGACCAGGCTTTTGCCCACTCGCATCTGCTGCACCAACCTCCAGTAAAGGTCTCGCATGTCATCCCTCTTCCCGATGTAATCCAGACGCCAGAAGCCTGTCAGACTGTGGACAGTTGTCTCGTCTTCGGACGTTTCGCTTGCAAGTCGCATCCTTACAATACGCGGATCACGATAGTCTTGGTCTACCCGGCCGATCGTTGACCACGATGCACGACCATTTCGAAATTTTCGCACCGGACATGTCTTACATCTGCCTCGCCGCGCTACAGACCGGCCATGCCTTCACAATCACGGCGACAAGCCATCGTGTCGCAACTTAATAGAACAGAAGCAGATGCATTGGCCGTTTGCCTTTGGCAGTGTCGAATGAGCGGTCAATCCGAAGGGCCTGGCTGCATCTCAGCTGACACGACTTTCGGCATAAGTGTTCCCGCTTCGTTCCCGCAAGTGCAAATGCCACACTCGGATGCCAGCCACAAGTCTATTCATGATTCATCCACGTCGCCGCGCGGCCGACAGCCTTTGTTGTTGGCTGCCTGCTGATGGATTAAGCTGCATACGACTAACGACAACCGATGCTGTCTTCCACTCATCACCCCGCTCGTCTAGGTCGCGCCGAATATGCCCAGAGGCAAGTGCGACAACGACTTCTGAGCCTGCGGTGACTAGCTCGTCAACCAGCCGCCCTCCACACAATGTGGAAGTACTGCGGTACGGTTCTTGCATGTCGCATCACCCACGGAAGTCACCTGTGATGACCGCGGCCAATATGATCGACCAAAGCCAGTTGTCCATATTACTCCCAGCCACACAATACGTACGTGGAACAACTATTGCAAGGCTCCCAGCACGATTCTACCAGGAAGCCGCTGATTTACTTCCCTCTTCGCCACTACGGCAGACGCAAGCTTGCACATGTACACTATTGTCCTTGCATCTGCGCTGACGGATCCTGCTAGAACAATCATTCGTAATGGTTTCATCCAGTGACTATCTCCGGGACGGCGGCAAAGTTTGCCAGATACTTTCACGTTGGGTCGAGCAGGACGCAAGCAGGATGCAAGCAATGCGAGCTTGGCTTTGGGGTCTGGAAGCATACCTTACTACAGTCGGTATGCCCATGTCGCTGCACTCCCGTCTTCGCTACTCCACCACAGCCCCTCGTGTATAACTTGGTTACTTCTTCAACTTCAGCAGCATTACCCTGTAAGCCTGGAGTCCATCAAACCTTCTATTGCTGGTCTTCGCGAAAGTCAATCTCATCATGGATTGCTTTCGATCTCAGCTGCACTAACATAGTGATCCTAGCCAGCTCCCTTTTAGCGGGGCCAACATCGGCATTCTTCTCGATGACACTATTTGTTTGTTGGGTGGGGTCTGCTAATATTCTTGTTGCCTACGGAGACCGAAGAAGAGCTACAAATTTTTGAAAGAGCCGAAGCCATATCGATGCTGCGTTTGGTCAGTAGCGAACGGATGGTGTCACCTTCACACGGATCTCAGCATCTCTTTGCTTGCAACACTGGCCAAGCTGTCGAAGGATGTGACTTGATTCCAACGCTTACTCCACACCCAGAGAGAAAACATGGTCATACTGGCAATTCGATGAGCATGCGACGGTCGACATCGTGATTTGAACTTTTCACTGAAGTTTCGCGAAAATAGCTTCAGCTAAGTCGTGCGGAGGTGAGGTTGATTTCTGTCTTTCACTTCGATGAAATATCATCTCATGCCTTGAGATGACGACGGAGTCTATCCAGGATGCAATTCCTGTTCTACTGGGCCGCAATTCACACGATCAGACACGGGTCGACAAGACTTGCCCACACAAAGTTAAGTTTCAAGATATATACCTGGCCGCGATGCCAGCTCACTCATGGGGAGCTTATGACCCTATACTTACCATGTCCGGGGACAAAGAACGTACTCCACGGCACCATAAGGCAACGCTTCCCTTGATCAACGTCCACCATTATCTCCTGTCACATCGCCTCAGGGAGCTCACAACGACAAATGCCAGCATCGGGAACTGCACTGACTGAGACAACGGCTGAGTCCAGCAGACAGCATGCATGGATTTCACCGATCTGGACAACCTCAAGACATCCTCCGCCAAAAGACTGACCTGCCTGGATAGCCACGGATGCACTTCGCACCGACATTCTAAATTCACATGTAGGCAAGTCTTAATCTTCTAAGGCACTGAAATACAGCTGGCATTGACTCGATGGTTTCGTCTTGTCTGCAAGGCTGGAATGTATCGATCGAACACTACGACGGCCGAACAGGGTAGCGGTATTGAAGATTCGTGGCTCCAGTCGTAAGTTGCCACAACGTACCGCCTGATAAGCTGCCTGCTTTGTTGGTTGATCATACGAGAGGAATGTAGACGGTATGCCAGCTTTGTAACGCATGGTCAGAACAAGCTTCCGTGCTGCCAATCGAGTACACCCCGAGTAGAGGAGGAAGTATGCCGAGCGGGGGACTGAACGGTGAAAGGCCGAGAGACCTGTTCATGTTGGAGGCTGCGGAGGAAATGAAACTTGCGTATATCTTCAGAGCGCATAGCCAGAACAGAGTGCCGTTCTACCCGTCAAATACGCATAGATTATAGAGGCGAGACTACGCCAAGTTGGAGCCTAGACGGTGCATGTCTCGCGCCGAGATGAGGTCTTATGCCCACGGGTACACTTCTAGCTCAGAAAGCTTTATCAGGCGTTGTGACTGTATGCGATGTCGCACTGCGACACATTCGTACAATAATCGTGCTTGTAGTGAATCCTTTGGCAACGAATGGTACATGAGAAATACGAGGAGGTGGTTTCATCGGTAGCCAAGGATCATCACTTCCGCGGCGATATGATCACGTGTGCGTATCCAGCACCTGCCATCTCGTCCACCACGAAGCGTGCATCAAGCAACATAACACACTACAACCGCAATGCCTCCTCGACTACAGCTCCTTCGACGCGCCGCCGTCACAATATCGACCTCGCATACATATCAGCCCATCGCGCCGTTTCTGTACCCGTTCCTAAACCAACAGCGCTCAGCATCCATCCTGTCCTCCTTATCGGACAACAAGGGCGCTTACAATAAGAAGATCAGACGTGGTCGAGGACCTGCAAGTGGCAAAGGGAAGACGTCTGGGCGTGGTCACAAAGGTCAGAAGCAGCATGGAAAGGTGCCAGCGGGTTTCAATGGAGGTCAAACACCAGACTGGGTGGTGCAAGGGAAAAGAGGCTTTGAGAACCAGTGGGTACACAATGCGCGCGTGCGCCCTTCTAACACGCTGACATGCAACAGCTTCTCTGTGGACATGACCAAAGTCAACCTCAACCGCATACAGTACTGGATCAATCAAGGCCGCTTAGACCCAACCCAACCCATCACATTGAAAGAACTGAACGCATCACGGTGTACGCACGGCATCAAGGATGGTGTGAAGTTATTGGCGCGCGGAAAAGAGGAGCTCACGACGCCAATCAACATCATTGTCTCCCGCGCGTCGGCTGAGGCGATCAATGCGGTCGAGCAACTTGGCGGCACAGTCACTACGCGATACTACACAAATTTTGCAATCAAGAAGATCCTAAGAGGAGATATGGATCCTATACACAGCCTGCAGTCACACATCACGATGTCCGCAGAATCATCCGAGGGCGCCGAGGAAGCTGCAGAAGCCATGGAGCAGGAGCGACTGCAGTATCGCTTCCGGTTGCCGGATCCCACCAGCAGAAAGGCATTGGAATACTACCGCGACTCTGCGCATAGAGGTTACTTGAGTCATATCGTAGAGGAGGGTCATGGACCAAGTTTGTACTTCAGGACTCCCGGAATGGGCAAGAAGGACAGCAAGAAGGCGTCTGGAGAAAAGCAAAAGACTCAAGCGCAGAAATCGGAAAACCGGTTGTGGTAGAGCGCGTTGTATAGTAATGAGTCATCGCCTTCATGTACGAAAGCCGGTCTTGTTCTTGGAGGCCGTGTTCGGACAATGCACAATCGCACTATGGGCTGACCGTACGGTGGCCTATCACGATCAAGGGTAACGGTGCTTTTTTGTCCACAAAATCGATAAGGACAGGATCGGCTAGTGCGGATGTGATCCCAACAAACAGCATCGACATTCCGCTCAAACTTCGCCATCGCAGAAAGAAGGCGTCGATACAACAACCAAGCTCTTCAACGATTGAAGTACACGTGCATACTCACATCAAAACATGGTTTGGAATTTTTCGGTTAAACTCTTGAGCTCCAACAAGGATCTGAATGGCTTCGACGGTCGCACCTCACTCCGTCCCTGGATCCAATGCTCGTGACAACAATGCGCACGGAAATACGGCCATTGAAGATGATGCACTCGAGAAAACGAAGACAATCAGGAGACGAGCGGGCATATTCTCATCGGCACGACTGTTTGGACCGGTGGTGAAGGATCATGGCGATTTACCGCTGCTGGCGTGTTGTTTCGTAACTGGACTGGTCGATGCAGCTTCATTCTCGAATTGGGGTGAGTGCATCGCAGAGTGATACGTTCGCAAAGATCTAATGCTCGAGCAGGTGCCTTTGTTGGTATGCAGACGGGCAACACGGTAATTCTTGGTCTATCAACCGCAGGTCTCCCAGCTAATCCTCACGCTTGGCTCACAACATTGGTCTCGCTCGGATCCTTCCTCGTGGGTGCTCTTCTAACATTCCGCATTTCCAATTATATCGCACCCAAAGGACCCACCACAAACCGTCTCTGGGCTAGCTCCCTCTTCTTCATACAAGGAGTCTTCATCCTCATAGCAGCAGCACTCGCTACTCCGAAAGGTCTCATCCCTCAGAACCCAGGCTCGACTGGTCGGAGTACTCGCGATCCAGCGTGGGTTCTGGAAAGCATCTTGATCGCCGCTCTAATACCACCATTGGCGTTCCAGTCTGGCATGCAAATTGCAGCATCAAGACTGTTGGGATTCAATGAGTTGCCGGTGAATGTACTGACATCGACATATTGCGACATCATGGGCGATTTCAAGCTGCTTGCTCTGAACAATGTCAAGAGGAATCGAAGGTTGGTCGCTGCAGTACTTCTCCTGACAGGTGCAATCTGTAGCGGATGGCTGATGCGAAGTTCTGCTGGACTTGAGGGCGTTCTTTGGATCTCGAGTGGCATCAAAATCTTGATTGGGGTGGCAATGTGGTGCTTCCTACCTGCTGCGGAGGAGACGGCATTGCCTTGAGGGACCTTACTACGCTAAATACTCTCGAAACGATCACGGCCAATGCATTGGCCTGGATTTCTCCGGTGGAGGACGACCAGTCACGGCACACAAGAGCATTTGCGTTCATTGTGGTGCATGGGTCGAGCGAGCGCACGAAGTCGCCACTAATGCGGGCTACGGGTCCAGGACAGGCATTGTATGGCTTTGTTCATATGGATAGCGCAATGTCTTGCCCCAAGCTCAATGCTCGTGCCGAGAGAGGATCATACGGAATGACTGATATATCAGTCGACAAGCTTCGCTGTCTCCTGCCATCGGGAACACGAGACTCCGTGATGGCACCCTAGATCTCGACCAGGGAGACAACAGATGTCTACGTTGAGTCCACGGTATCTTCCCACCTCGTCCATCGTCGGGAAGATTTGGTCCCCCATGCATTCCTTGCAGCAGCATAACATGCGATCAGTGTGCGAACCAACGGGGGGACAGAGACCACGAGATGGGGGAGAATTGTGGGTTTCTCAGGCACGGCTCATGATGTGTCATCTGTTCTCTTTGCTCCGGTATACACATGAGATCAGTGACCAGACGGCTTACCGGCTCCGCGAGGTCTGACTGCGATGCGAGCGGAATTGCAGCTAGCACTTGGAAACCAAGCGTGTACCAATGGCCCGGCAGTGCAACTGAATTCAGTAAGAGACATCGCCCTCTTAAGCAGATCGCATATGCAGAACCTGCCACGGACACCAACTCGAGGACACTGCTAGATCCAATCATAGTCCAAAGTCTCCTTGTACGGCCTTGCGCCCTCGTCAAAAGCTGCGATTCCGTGACCTTTGCCCATCGAGGGAGATTTCCTTCGCCTTCCCGTCCCTCGAACGATTCGAGCGCGTGGCAATCCACCCGCCACTCCAGTAGCAAATGGCCGTGCAAGGCAACATCACCGGACATCAGCAGGCAGAACGAAAGCAGAAAGAATTCACCATACCTCATTAGGTAGGTCCAACCCTCACAACATCCCCATGCTTCTTATGCAACTCCCTCAATACCTCACTCCTATTCTTCCCCTTGGCCGATTCCTGCCAGCACATATACCATCCCGGTGCAGCATCCGGTGAACTTGGAAACTCGGCTAGAGGACTGAAGGAAGAAGGTGTAGAAGACAGTCCAGACTTTCTGTGCCAGGAATACGAGCGACAGGCCACCGATGAGAGGTGATGTTGTGCCTGTCATGTTGGCAAACAAATTCCTCCAAATTGCTCAACGATTCGATATCGTGTTTGTGTCTGTTGTCACTGCCTGCTTACGTATCCTTCCCTTTCAGCTGGTGGATAAGGCAGAGGGGCATCATGCAGTAGCGTATCTCGCGTGCATTAGGTATAAGACTCCACGGGGGAAGTGGTATATTCCTTGATCCCCAGCTAACTTATACCACTGTTCTCGTTCACCGGCTGTGAATGCGAGGAAGGTACTTCCCACTTGCGGCCGCATCCGCGGCCAACATTGCTATCATACAACCCTTGTCCATGATCCAGGCTGCAGCTAAAAGACCACTTTCGAAATGGGAAGCTACTCAGCGATGATCAGTAATCTTGCAGTTGCGACAATAGCAGCTACGGAATGGGCCGGGAGCTTATAGGTCAATATCTTAGTCGTTTCATTCTCGCAACACATCAGCGGTGCTCGCATTCATTCTTGTGGGTCATCCATTCCTCGTGATTATGAACAAACCTGCAACCTTACATGACCATCACCGCCATCCCAGGCCGTGTCGGTAAAATCTCAGATCCCATTCGCCTCGCTAAATCCTCATTCCATGCTGCTGATCCATATTGAGCAGTAGTCCTTCGCCATGCATTATCTTGCCACTCCACAGTATGAATGCACCGGTATCATTATATCAAGCGCGCCGGCTCAAAAAACATCCATGAGGTCTCGTTTTGTAGTACCATTGTTTGGTGTGAAGTTGAGGTTACCAACGTTACACCAATCTGTACCGCCAACTTTGATTGGCAGGCATGACAAATACTTGCACCATGAACAACCATGCTTCCAGACGTAGAAGTTCTTCAGCAAGAGGATGAAGCCGATCAAGACTGCGATCAGGGCAGCCGCTCTTACGAGCCACCACGCCCACCATACACCGCGGCGGTCCTTGAAGAAGCCGAGGGGATTCTTGATGAAGCTTTGTACACCATCGCTTTGTGTATCTTCGTTTCGAGGGATGTATGTGTAATCAGGAGGAACTTGCGAAGTTCGCCTCGCCACTGCATGCGGTGATCGGAGCAGACACACACCCAGAACCAGTCCCATGAGGAAGCCACCAATATGGGAAAAGTTATCGAGTCCAGGAAGCAAACCAAGCACGAATGCGATAATAACATCCACAAGAATGAACAAAAGGTCTTTGATCGGACTCTCTCGTTCTCGCCAGTGATATAGGAGGTCCAGCAGCGTGAGAGCCAGTATACCGAACAAGCTACCAGAACATCCAGTCGAAGCAATTCCAGTGGCTGCGAAATTACCTCCTAGGACGAATCCGAATATGCCCGACGCGAAGTAGAGGATGGCAAAGCGTATGCTGCCTATCTGCAGTTCCACGTCGCGACCAAGTGTCATTTGTAGTAGCAAGTTGAACCCGATGTGGATGATTCCAGCGTGCAAGAAGATGGGCACGATGAAGCGCCACCACTGATCTGGCTCTGGCTTCTGGTCGAGGCTGCCATTGACGACTGGATTGCGATCTGCGCTGAAGCCACAGAGGTCTGAGAGCTGACAAGAGACACTGTCGCCGGTCGTCGCAGTCGCGTTTGGGCATGGCCAGGAAATGGCCAGGCTGCTGTTCTGTACATTGGCCATGTTGTGCATGCAAGGCTGATACCTGGCGCCCATGTTGATCAGCACGTAGGGTGAAGGTCCGATCATGGGGTTGAACGATGGGTGAATCTCAATGGGAGACTTGGTCAAGACCGCTGCCAGCATTGTTAGCCTGTCAAACGTAGCACGCCGTTTCTTCAGTGTCCATGATCCGCTCTTACCATTCCGAATGATCTCTGCAAGGAACACAACCAGCTGTACAAATGTCAAGACGAAGCACACCCATGTGACCTTGCCTTTGAACCAGCCCTGCTTCCCCCTATCCGTTCTGCGCTTCTTCTTGCGAGGGTCTACATCTCTTACGAAAGGGTCATCCTGCTCGTGTGGCAGTATGGGAGAGACTGTGTGTGTCGAGTCGTGCTTGGGCTTTCTGCCATGCAGCGGTATCGCGTGGCCATCATCAAAGGGGTCTGCATCGTCGTGTATGCGCCCACTCGCTCCGGAGTACGAGTGTGCGGGTGTTGAGTGGTAAGAAGGCCGGGGTGCATGATCGCCGAAGGGTGATTGAGATTGAGGTGGCAGAGGCGGGAGAGGCGCGTCGTGGTAGGGATCGACGTGAAGGTAAGGATTCGCGTTGGTGTGATAGTAGTCGTTGGCCGCCATGCCGCGAGAGGATCCTGTGGTGTTGCCTCAAGCTTCTGGTAGGGTTTCCGTCAGCCACCGAGTCGGTGTCGCGCTGTCGCTGTGCGCTGAAAGGGTTGAGGTTTCGTGATTGAGGTGTATGTGTGAACGATTGGTACAAATGACCGGTCTTCTGTAAGCGAACGGTGCGCTGTATGGTGGTGGCTGTAATGCTTCGGTCGGTGGGAATAGCGTCGTGTCTCGTGCGTCTATTGCTTGCGTGTACCCCGGTCGTCAGGCGAGAAAGATGGACCGGGCAACGAATGTGACGTCGGCATACAAACTCAGGCAAATGGCTGCTGTTTCCGATCGCGCGCAAGAATGGCCGTGCTGTTGCAACGCGATGACTTCTCGATGGGGAGGAAGTTGGTACGTGGAGCATAGTACTCCGGGAATCGAAGCGAAGGTGGGCGAGTGCCTCAGGACTGCGACACGGCGCACAATGAAGCACAGCCAAGGCAGCGAATGCGCGTGCAAGAATTATGCAAGGCTCGAGTAATAACAACAATAATAGCAAACGTAGAAGTCGAAGAAGGTGGCTGTGGGAGCGTTGCCGCGCATCACTTTCAAAACTCAAGGATGCAGCGTCGATCCTTGCGATTCGCGGGGGTCGCCATCGCGTGGTCTCGTGTCCGGAAGAAAAGTGTGCCGTGGCAGTGCGTGGTACGAATGAGATATTTCGTCTATGTAAGAGGTGCACACTGCTGTATCTAGGCCGCCTGGTGGTAGACTGACTCCATAGTACTACACATCGTCTCGAGTAATCCGATCAAGCCAAGTTTGCCTCAAGTCACGCAACTACTGTGTCTGCAAACGCATAGCAGTCAGTGCCCATCAGTCGTACTCTGAGCCATTTAGACACACCTCGAACAAAGCAGGCGCGTCCCCCTGCGCTTCCCGTCATAGGAGCTGCGCTGAAATGCTGCGTTGCACGAGACACTATGGGATGTGAGCTTTCACAACCTTCATGTTGCAGGGCATTCCTCGCGATGAATTTCTGTTTCCACATGTACAGAGTGAACCACGTTGAACGTGCGACCTTTACAATGCGTGCGAAGTGTAGGCATTGTAGCCCTGCATCCAAGTCAGTATGCTCCGGAAGAGCTCTGTGCGAGCTCCTCCGTTGCCACCAATGCGATACTTTTCACCTTGACCGTCCTTTCCCACTCGGCGCACCAAGAGGTATGGCCATTCCCGTCCAACCTTGAGCACGAGTGCCTTACCCATCTTGAAAAGCAATGACCACGCCTCACTTGCTCGTACTTTGCCTCGCCCAACTCGCCCACTGTCTCGATCTCCACCGAGATCATTTGCTCGCTTGACTCCTTGCCATGCCGCCTGCCTGCCATGTCCAAGCCAGCCTGTCGCCGCACCGTCCGCGTAGCCAACGATACATGATCATTGCCATACCGTGCTTACATTTTAGACTTGAGCTGCTTTCGGAAAGTTCATGTGGTAGACAGCATCGACCACGTACTGAGCGGTGATCATGCGTCCGCCGAACCACCGGCCGTTGAGACCTCGAATGGCGTTCTCGCCGCCCTGGACACGGTCAAACTTGATGTAAATCTCGCCATCGTTGTTGTCGAGCACAAGGCCGATGTGCACGACCTTGCCATACTTCTCGTCACATTCGCTCTTGACATCGTCCTTGAGCTCATCTTGCCAGTTGAGATCGGTCTCTCTGTAATTTTCGTGTCAGCAAGTAATGTCTATTTGATCTTGTTGTAGGCCGGCCTTACTTGTTCTGATCGTACATGTTCTTCAGGAGAACACAGCGGGTAGCAGTGGGCTGCTCTACCACTGGCTTCTTGACCTGTTGGGTCTTTGGAGCCATCTTCTGCTCTGGTTCGTCAGTGCGAGCCAGCTTGCGCATGAGCGCATCACGGCTGTAGTTGCTGAAGTTGACACCGCCAACGTCAGTGTCGTCGAGTGCGCTGGCACCGCCAGTCTTGTCCACATCGCGGGCGGATGTTCGGTCGAAGTTGCCTGTACCACCAGCGTGAGCACCACGACCGCCCATGCCGGAGAAGGAGGATCCCTGAGCATGAGCATTGGCTTGGCCGCCTCCAAATCGCTGCAGGAGAGATTGAGTGGACTCTGGAGTGAACTTATCGTTACCCAGCCCGACGCGGATTGGGCGACCAGCGAGCTCGAAGCCGTTCATCTTCTCAAGAGCCTCCTTGGCTTGGGTAGGATCGATGAATTGAACGAAGCCGTAGCCCTTCGAGCGACCCGCCTCTTCCTTCTGCAATTGAACGAATTCGAGTTCGCCGAATGGCTCGAAAACGTTTTTCAGATCATCCTCGGTGATGGAAAAGTGGATGTTGCCCACATAGAGGCGATGGAATGGTATGCCGTTGGATTGGGTAGCGGTGCCCTCGGTATTGCGCGCTTGGCGATTCTTCTCTGCTTCAGTGAGCTGTGCAATGATAGGGATGCCCAATAGCTTCTGTCCAGTAAGTGCAATAGCCTTTTGGACAGATTCCTCTTCCTTGAACTCAACGTATCCGACACTGCAAGATGGTTAGCGCATGTTGTGCAGATTGAAACCGGTGGAAAGCTTACCCCTTGGAGCGTCCACTGACACGATCCTTGACAATCTGTGCGTCCACAACGGATCCAGCCTGCTCAAAAAACTCCTTCAGCTCACGGGATCGGAGACGAGCAGCAAGTTGCTGCACGAAAACGGTACGCCTGTCGCGCTCATCATCAGTTGGCTCAGCTGGCTTGCCGCCCTGTGGGGAACGACGGGAATCGCGGCCACCACGCTCACCACGTCCACCACCGCCCCGACGATCGCGGTCGTCACGTCCAGCACGGTCCCGACCAGAGCCGCGGTCTCGGCTGCGTGGCCTCTCGTCGCGGCGACGATCTCCCTTGGGTCGATAGTGAAAGTCATCCTCGCGGTCGACAGAAGATCTTGCTCCTGGACGATAATAGTCATCTCGGCGATCCCGGTGTCCGCGTCTGCTGTCTGGTCTTGGTGAGCGGCTTCTACGCTTGCTGCGCACACTTCCATTAGCACTTTCCTTGTCACTGCCGCCGTTGGCTGTATCCTCGCGGGACCGCCGGGCGCGGCGCTCGTCGTTCTCCTCTCGCTCGTTGGTGTATCTGTCTTTGGATGACCGATCGCGGCGCTCGTCGCCGTCATGCTTGCTCGGGGGTGGTGGACCGAAGTCTTCAGGGCGAGGGCGGTCGAGTCGATTTGAATCGTGTGGCACAGGCTCTGGCGTGTTCTCGGCCATGAACTGATCGCCGCCGCCGTCTTTGCCGAGCTGTTCCTGTCTGACTCTGTCTTTCGCCTTTTTCTCCTCTCGCTCCAGGAGGTCGGCAATGTCTAGTGTTGCGGCCATCTCGACGAGTTGTGGTTACTCGTTTCGATTGATAGTATCGATAGTGAAGTGTTGGTGATGGAAAGCGCTGCTGATCGAAGAATTGCAGGCGCAGTTGAGGCTGTGATCGTGTGAGTTGGCCGATAGAAGTACACGTAGACGTGAGAAGTAAGGTCGAAAAGCTTTTCACTTGCGATGCTGCGTCAATTCACTTGCCACCAAGCGCTAACAGTGTGGTTGGCAGCAGTGTTGCGATGAGCGTGACGAGACAAATGCGAGCGATATGAATGAGAGTTTTTCGAGGCCAAGTGCGGAGTCAGCTGGTCCCAACACCCACGTGACCCATGCCGAGAACACACAACGTATCGATGGTTTGAGAGAAATACAGTACAACACGACCATCGTCGCGATACAGCTGTATCAGCAGATCTGCCGCACCCTCAGCACTCAATCCCACTTCCAGCTCAATGCTCTCCGGTCTACCATTCAAGCCCTCCCCAACACATCGCCTCAGATCCGTATCATCTGTCCTAGCTTCGTCAAGGCTCATCGCAGTTGACCGGAAGGCGACGGCATAGGCTTCACCTCGATCCGGTATTCGCGGTATGTTCTTGTCCAGCATTGCTGCCTTCGTTCCCGCCTCGTTGGATATCGCCGCCACATGTTCGATCGTGTCATGGTTCTTCTCCTTGATTGTGTGTGGTCCTGAAGGTCCGTTCTCGGTCTTCCCTCGCCGTGGTGTCTTCTTCAAGAGCGGCGCATTATCTCGAGTGGTCGAAATGTCCTGCTGTAGGGCCGCTCCTCGCCCTACCTGACTACTACGGCTCCTCTTGGTCGTGGTCGATACTGAGGTGGTGGTATCGGTCGAGCCTCGCCGCAGTGCCTTCGTCTGAGTCGCTTCCAGCAGTGACGTGTCAATCGTACTAGCCTTTCGCTTCGCTGTCGTACGTACAGCGCTTGCACCGGTCCTATCCGCCACCTCGATCGACGTTGAAAGGGCAGCCTCCGACGGCGCTGCACTGCCTGTACTCCGCTCTCTTACGATGATCCTCTTGCCTTCTGAATTGCCTTTTACTCCATTCATCCGCTCCTGACACCCACTCTCGATTCTCATCCTGTCAAGCGCAGCTTGCACTTCAGCACGTGGTACTTCGTTGTCTTGCGACACGATGTTCAAGGCCCGATTCATCCTCGAGTGCACTTTCTTCTTGTCGACGAAGATTCTGTTCATCAAACATATCTTACCGCCATCTTCGCCAAGCGCATTGACCCTCTCGACGATATCGTCCGCGGTATAGGTGCCGCTAACCTGCACGAGTCTGGCGCCTTGTAATTCGTGCCAGCCCTGCGAGATGAGCTCGTCAGCCGAGGTGATGATGTCGGTGTAGTAGTCCAGTGGGTGCTCAGACGATGCCATGGTTGCGACTTGGTATGTGTGTTGTTTTGGTTAATCGCGAGTTGCAATGGTGTGGTCCCGCGCATTGGCTTTTTGTATGTGTGGTGTAGACAGCGCGAGTGCGATCAGGGATCTGCCGCCACCAGTGAATGGCATGTGAAGCACATCTGAACCTCAATGCAAAGCGACATAAGGATCTCGCATGAAAGGAGTCGGCATCTTCTTGCGAATACCAAACTGAAATTGCTTAGTCTCGCTACAGACCTTGGTGAACGCTAAGAATGCTTACAATGTGCAAAGGCTTGCTGAGCAAACTTAGCTCTCCTGCGTGGACTTGGCAGTCAAGCGCTGTCCTTCTCCAACTTCGTCATCGTCCTCATCATCTGTGAACTTGTCTTCATCGCCCACGGCAAAGATAGTCTCGCCATCTAATGACTCGCGCGGTAACGGCGCAGGCTTAGTCGGTATGGGCGCCGGTAACGGTGACGCATCTCTGTGAGCAGATGAAGTCCCCCTTGGCGCATCATATGGAGGAGGCTTCGCTTCGCCAGTTCCACCAAGTTCGAGGTCGTCGTCAATGTCCATCGAGTCCCGGATAGAAGCAATCTCGAAACCGTCGTCGTCTTGTGCAATCTAGGATACGTTGTTAGCATGAATCGGCTGCGAGTGGCAATAGGTGGACGTACCTCGTCAGACATCGCGAATCTCCGGTTGTTCGCCGTTGGTCGCCAAACATAGGCCACAAAGGCCACGTCGGAGAAGGCTACAAGGTTAAGCCATCCATCGAGAATGAACCACCTCGACTGCCAGTGATTTGGCACAAAGTTGGTGGCGCTCTGCCCTGCGAAGGTCCAGCTGTTGACGAAGAAGAAGACGAAGATCACAATGATACTTGTCAAGATGCACCACCATAGCTTGCGGTACATGCCAGCCTTGATAGTCTGCTTGCGCTCTGTGAGATCCTTCATCGTATAGTTCAGGCTGTTAAGCGTCCAGATGTAGAAGGCTGTTAGAGTACCAGCAAGGGGCAACACCACCAGCAATACCAAAGGTCCAGCGTTTTCTGGTGTGACCGAAAGTGAGGCAATGGCATAGATGACGCCAAAGACGAAGTGCGTGATGGCCAGAGCTCGCACATACCACATTGTCTTGCCAAGAGTGTGCTTCACAACACCGTATCCCATGCAGACAATGAGCAGCAAGAAGAACGAAAAGCTGTTCCTTGCGGCACTCAAGACTGAGGTCACAACCAAGAGTGCCTTGGCTCCCGCATTCAAGCCGTGTCGGTTCTGGAAGTCGTAGAACAGCCATGTCATGAACATCTCGATGACCAAAAATACCAGAATAGCAGTTATGTAATTTTGCACTGCAAGAATGTCGGACCGGTGCATCCAGTACAGCACACCCCAACCCATAGCCATAAAGGCATAGACGATGGTGACTGCGGCGTAGAATGGAAGTTTGGCTATTTGTGCTGCTGGGAGCTCGCCGAACGCGTTTCTGAACTCGACGATGCCGACGTATGATTCCGCACTGTACGCAGCTGTGCTGACGCAGTAGTAGCCGGTCCTCTTGACGGGATAGTTCACTGGGCCCGGGTCCTTCAAGTGGATGGCCTCGGAGCGGATGAGAGACTTCGAAGATTGGGTAGCGTTCTTCGCGAGAATGAAGCCTCCCAGGTCGCTTTCGGCGCATAGTCCATCGGCCTTTGCAGCTTCATCGCAGAGGTATAATTCCTGCTATAATTCAGCATTTGTGCCAACACTTTTGCGTACACCGGTCTCACCTCTTGTGCTGGATCGTTGGCATCGATTCTCCCAATCAAAGGTCTATCCTGCCACTCGAACACAACCAAGCTGACGATTGGATCCTGGCCGTCTGGTATGTTGTCTGGCTTGACGAACTTGACAAGTATGAACGGGTCCACCTCGCCTCCCCACGACTTCTTCGAGTACATGCCGGAGCAGACTTGTCGGTTCGCATCTTTCTGATCCTGTCAATCGACTCAGTATGTATCTAGCCGCGATCACCCTCGCACAACCTACAATCTGCATCTCGGCAGCCCGAGTGCCTAGCAGCTGCCATAGCAGCAGTACTGCCAACCTCACCCATCCCTTCATCACTCACGAATCCTCGCTCTTATCGATATGTTGGGTTCGGCCAAGAAGTTGTCGTTGCAGGAATCGTTGAAGGACCCGACGCTCGAGTGGTGTTGGATCAGCTTGCGCGGCAGGGAGGCAGCTCTTGGAGCAGTCACTTCCGAGGGAACCGACGCTTTCCGACAATGATCACGATTCGTGTTCAGTGCTTCACAACCAACAGCGTCACTTCAACAACAATATGGACTAGCAATACAAGACACGAGTGTCCAGACTAAGCGCGAAAGCACATGATCGAGCAAGCTGGTTACCGGAAGCTGCAGCAACGCTGCGCCTCACATATCGTTCTCGCGGCCTGAAACGCGGCTACATCCCCTGTGGCGTTCAAATGTTCTCTGCCAGCGAAAGAGGAGCACAGCCACAAGGTGACGATGATGTGCATCTTCTGGCGCGCGTTCATTCGTCGGGTCAACAAGAACATGAAGCTTGGAAACAAGACGGTTGTCTGGTCATGCATCATTATCACTGCAAAGATGTATGTATAAGTTATCGACCACTGGTCGCACCTGTTGTCTCTGATCAGAACATCGAGTTGATCTTCTTTGGAGCAGCCGCCGTTTGCCAGTATTTAGCGCTCAGCGTCAACAGCGAAACAGCGTTTCAGCTTTTAGGAGCTACATACCAATCGATTAGAATTCCTATTATCGGCATTCTTCCCTGCAGCAACTGGAGAATAAATACGTTTGCTGGCCGCCCGGTCACCACAAAGTCTTCAGAAACATTCTACAGTCCATTCGGCAACGACAGCATCCCTCTGCAGCTCTAAACAACCTCGACGACATCTCATCGACTCCTTAATCGCAAAATGGCGCAAGTCGTTGGCAAATACGCCGCGAATAAGCTGCTCAAGAAGCACATGAAGCAGTATGAGCACAAGGGTGTTGAGAGCGGCCAGGTAAGGACATCCTATATATTTACAACAGTTGGGCTACGATTTCTAACGCTGCACAGGATCCATACTTCGCGATGGTCGAAGACCCACGACGACCAGGAAAGCTGAAGAAGGTCAAGAAGCAGATCCCAGCCTACATCCCAGAACACGACGCCGAGATCCTCGCCGCCGTGCGCAGAAGAGCCTACCGCCTCGACTGTGCTCTGTTCAGCTTGTTTGGCATCAGATTCGGTTGGGAAGCCGTCATTGGTCTTATTCCTGCTGCGGGCGATGCCGTTGGTGTCGCGCTGGCGCTACTGCTCATGAAGAAGGCGATGAAGGTCGAAGGAGGACTGGATAACACCATCAAAGCCCGCATGCTCATCAACATTGCAGTCGACTTCTTGGTTGGCCTCGTGCCTTTCATTGGAGACTTGGCAGATGCGGCTTTCAAGTGTAACACGAAGAACTTGCGACTCTTGGAAGAGTACCTGGACAAGAAGCATAAACCTCAAAGCCTGCGACGGGATGAACGCGAGTATGCTGGAGTGGACAAGGAGCGACAAAGATCGAACCGGAAGAGTGGTATCTACATGCCCAACGATCCACCTCCTGCGACGGCGTTCGATGAATCTGATGATGAGGAACGTGCTCATGCTGGTTATAACACCAACAGCAACCGCGTGCAAGAGCCTGCGGCAGCTAGAGTTCCCGAGGATAGGCCTGCTCGCGGAGGATGGTTCTCGGGCAGCAAGCCTGGCGGTCATGGTCAAGGCAGGACTGATCCACGCCGCGACGAGATGAGGCAGGAGACTGGCAGCGTCCGACGATAGTATCAATACCTGTTCAGCCAGAGATGGTGATGGCATGTGGCATTTGGGTTCAGCATGGCGTTTTCTGGCGAAGCACGATTTGGGAGGAGAGCGATCTGATACCCATAGACTGACATTGATCGAAAGTACTATTACAGTAATGAGAACGAATGGTAGAGACTTTCAAGGAATAGTTGGACTATTGCCATCACCAAATACAGTGGACAGAAACTCGGTAAACAGCCACATGCTGCCGTCAATGTCAGAGCTTCCTTTGTGAGGACCATGGTCAAGGGGAAGCACTCCAAGTACTCTTACGCCCATCTCCGAGGAGCCTCCGATAATTGTGATCTCACCGGTCAGCAGCACCCAACCAGAGTTTCCAGCAGCAACAAGAGGACAGGACCGGAAGAGCGAAGAGTGAGCGGTCCGAATGGTCTACACCTCCATCCGCTGACACTGGCAAGCGACGCGATGACCCTAAGAAGCAGCCATTCTGGCGGTCGAGGCCCAGGCCTACCGAATGTTCAGCTATTGCCCGCCATGATAGACCCTTTTGATCGTCCCCACCCCACGTTAGCGAAGACGGCGGCGTTGGCACTCGCGGCAGGGATGTTCAAAAGCCTGATAGATCGCCAAAAGAAAAGAAGCAGAAGGGTACCATTTTCGAAATGGATTACAAGCAGCCATTTTTTGCCGTTTGCAAACCATCCCTGGTATTCGTCATCAGCGAAACTCACCAGCACAATCTCGACAGGATTCTAAGGCCCTGGGCGCCGGGCCACCGCACGAAACGCATCAACGCGATTCCCTTGGTCGGTCAGACTACGTTTGGCAGTCGAGCTTCACACTACAATGCCTGCCGGTCCATAGATGCGCTAAAAGGCGAAATGGGTCTTTGCAACTGACGATGAACATAGCCAACGTATGTCCGTCAAGTGGTTCATCTTAGATAAGGTCGACCAAATACAAGATGCTTCGCAGAACGGTGCTATAATTCAGAAATGGCTGCAGTTAGCTCGGGTTACTACTCTCGCGAGACAAAATTTGACGCCTTGTGGCGCACCTTGATCGGAGATCGTGCGCTTGATGGAACCAACACTAGAGGCTACTACAGGAAGATCTTTGAGAGCATAGTCGGCCTTCGTCGTAGGACCAACACCTCGGACAGAAAGAGGAGCGCATCCAGTCAAGCGCGAGTGTCTCACGCGTATGGAAGCCGTAGTGTGGAATTGTAGACTCTTCAGGGGCGGGTCAAGGCAGAATTTAGGTCTTGTGCCAGAGTCCGCGAAAGATGGAATTAGTAAGACATCCAGATTGTTATTGTCGCCACTGCTAATTACTCGTTCTAGACATATGCATCTTCCGAGGTGCCAGCGTTCCAATAGTTGTGCGGACGATCAACAAGAACCACGAACACACGGATTTCGCGATCATCGGCGCATGCTTTTCACACTATGATGGATGGCAGAGCCATTGATGTACGAGACGCACGTCGCAAAGTACCGTTGGGGGCCTCTGAAGAATACAAAGCACTAGAACGGAAGATGACGACGCTGAGATAGAGTACGAGGCACGCGTTGGTCGATAATGTTGATTTGGTAGGCTTACTTTACGATAACGTCTGGGACATTTCGCAGTGTTGAATTGGCACCAAAACCAGTCATATTGCCATCGCGAGGCTCTTGATCACTGATGGAGTGCGCACTCGACCAGAATCGGCTGCCCACCCAGCAGCGCACATGCGCTGTCCAGCTTTGCGCTGTTCAGCTTCTTCGATATGTACATCCTCGAAACATTCGAGGGCTCCCAAATCTTCGATGCAATACTATATGCTTGCTCTAGCCAGAGCATGTTGCCCTGGAAATCGCTGTCCCTCTCGTGAGACTCCGCAATGCACTCCATCGTATAAGCAGAAAGAGCATCCTCGTGGAAAGAAGATGACGTGAGGCCCGGACCGTCCTGCATGATGATCTCGCGGCGAAGTTTGTTGGCTCGCTCCTTCCGGTCGGTGACAGTGCATAACTCTGCAAGTGTGTAGGCCGCTTGCCTTGTTTGACCAGGACGTTTTCCATAGGTCTTGGCAAGTTCATGGGCTTGCTTTGCGAGCCGCATAGCAGAATCGAGGGTGTTTAAACGCTTTGTACCGCCATACACGAGGCTTGTCCGTAGTTCCTGCTGCCCAGAGCGCCTTGCTAAGGTGATGACGGAATTCATAACTTTGCAAGGAGCCTCATGTGCCTTGTCAAGACCGTTACACATCATCTGGTACATGGCGAATAGTGCCCGCCGGGACAATTCTGCGGATTCCTCATCGACGAGCAGAATGTTACAGATGATCGAGATCGGATGGTCAACACCAAGGTCTCTACCCGCGTATTTTCTGATCGACTCCAAAAAGATATTGCGTCTCTGTGGGCACGTCGCAGTATCGGTCGGCGACAAGGTATAGAGCACCTTTCGAAGAAAGTCGAGTGACACCTGTCCGCTACGGAACATGAATTGAAGGAGCCTCCCAGCTTCATTCAATGCTGGCACTGCCAGGCCTTCGGAGTCGCCGATCTTTAGTAAGTAGATACCATCCTCTACCTTGCTCCAGAAGGACTTGATGATGTCAGGTGCCCCTTCATCCAGAACCATGTGTGGTGTTGCATATAACAGTGCATTCTTAACCTTGGAACTAATGAAATGGCCCATGGTGTCCCATAGGTGTGCCCCATTTCTATCAGCTGAGCGCGATAATAGCTGCCTCGATATGGGTACGTAATCGCCATGAGATTCGGTCCCGGCAGGAGCATCAGGCAGGGCAGTTATCGTGATCTGCAGTGAAAGACCTTCCAGGCTCTGGTCTGGAAGAGGTATCTCGACCCCAACAGGGTTGTATGCACCAAGCGATTGACGAGATAAGACCGCAACCGCCTGTGGTGATGTGGCGGTCTCAATGGTCAAACTCCCGTTAACGACACTCTGACATTCACTGCTCGGCGTGAGATCTTCCAAACTGTAAGGCGACGACTGTTCGGACAGGCTTTGCCGTTCGCCCTCTCCGGGAGACGATGGGATACTCTTGCTGAGGCTGCGGCGCTTCTGAGCTGAGAGATAACGCATGACCTTCTTCCTGTCGTTCGCACTGACACTATCTGCCCTCGTCATACCTTGGGCCATTCTCTCCTTGTCTGCCCTGCGAAGATTCTTCTGTACGCACCAGGATTTGAATCGAGCATCGAACATGCGCTTGCTGGACGCTGATCAGCCTGATATAGGGACAAGACTGTGCCTCTACATTTCATACCTTGCTCGGAATCCGTACCGCTGTTCCATCTGTCTGCTCATACAACCAAGGCTGGAGCGTAAGTACAGTGCAGTAATCTCGCCTTTGTGAATGCGCCATTGCTCAGGAGATGGCCCACGGGTAACACTACACTCTGACATGTCTGTCGTCCGTGAAGATCATGCCGGTGGTTCTATGCCAGCAAAAGTACACTCAATAGTCGGTGAGGTGTCCACGATTCATATACTTCAGAAGGAAGACAAGGTTGAGCCAAAGAGAAGCCGTGTATCGTTCAGCCTGGGTCCATGTACACGATACTGGGGGGAGTATAATTGTCATCGCAGATCAGAACGACGCACACTTGACCTTGGGGCTGTGCACAGACTACATCTGCTGTGCGCGGCGCCGTTCATGGGGCACTCGTGCGGCCTCGTAAGGCAGCTATCAGCTGAGCAGACGACCAACCATCGTATCGACAATAGCACTATGCATTAGTGCTGTCATGTGCCCGTGAGAGGTACATCTCACTGAATGCCGTGCAGCTGTATGGTTCAAGGTGGCATCTTCCGGTGTAAAGCTGTAACGTGGCCAAGATCTTGGGGGAGGTCTCTCAACCGAGGCTGGACTATGTCTTGTCTTCATGAGTGTCGTTGTTGCCTCCGACGGACCTGATCACCTTCCTGCCAAGTTCCATATCATGTTTTGGGAGCTTTGACCACACGATGAGCCCGACAGCAGCCGCCCGCCGCCCAACTTCAGCTCTTCGCCCTTCCAAAGTCGACGCCTTCTTCCCTTCGACTTCGACCTCGACCTCGACCTTTCCCCCACTCGCTCTCGCTCTCGCCTACCACGACGACATCGGAAGCACAGCATTTGCCCGCCCGTTCAGTCGCCGCGACACCGATCGCATCACACACCTCTCTGCGCTCATGGCTCTCTCGGACGTCAGTAGGCGCCGGTCACGGCGCCTTTTCGCGAGCAAATGTATCGCTGCGGGAGGCAATCGGTGCAAGTCTGCCAGACACTCCATCGAGAGCTACTGCTTGGAGTACCAGAAGAACAATTCGCTAGTGAATCGCGTCCCTGCCACGCTGTTGAGTCCAACTGTCCTGCCGCTGCACGTTGCTAATACGCGGCAGCACCGAGGGTTTGATAGGACGCCGCTGCACGCGTTTGTTCCGCCGGCGGCTCGATTCTAAGCGTGTAAGGTACAGGTCTCTCGCTGATGCTGACACTGCCGCCACCGTGAGGATCCTAGCGGCCATTAGCAATGGACAATTGCAACTCCGCTGGCAAGCTACACTCACCAACACATGGTCGCCGCAAAAGATACCCGAAAGTGATGTGGCTTCATTTTCACCGACAGATAGAAATCCAGACTGGCGATTGAAGCGCAACATATTCCTTTGAATTCGAAATGCCGAGTCTTGAGGCGTAAGAACTCCTCTGGCGTTTGCGGCTGCCACTGGTTTGGAATTTTGTAGAAGGAAAGGCACATGGTCATCAAGACCATTCCTGCAAATCCCTACCAATGAGAATTTCAGTCGACTCGCCTGAGAAATGATACTGCTCCGGCACCATTGAAGACACAGGTCTCTACTCACCATGCAAAGGCCCAGCGATGCGAGCATTGATGACGTTTCGTCCGGACATCTTCGCGCAACTATCGATGCATCGGCGCTCGCGATGAGCAACCAAACGTGAGCCAGAGCACCAAGAACTGAAGTTGTCGTGCGGTAGCGATGATCTCGGAGATTGTTCATCTTGTTCGTCCTCGCAGTAGGACAGTAGAGCGGTACTTGGAAGTCGCGCAGTACGCCTGACGTGTGTGCGTGCTTCGGGTTGCCGCTGGGTTGACTTCAAAACTTAAGGTCTTGAGACGAGGAAAGCCTCCCTCTCTCACGGCAGTCCGCCTTCTGCGCAGCCCCCTCGAAGAGACACAAAAGCACCGCCAAGATGCCCGAGACGCTCAAGATTTAGTTTCCGTGCCCAAGGGGCGCTTCACGTCGGCCATGCGAATAAAGGCAGACATGCTGCGCCCCCGAGGCGACGGGGGATATCCACCGGCACGTTGTCGCCCTCATAAGCGTTTCGAGACCATCGCTCTCATCACACAGTGCACTGTCAAGTGTTATGCCATCGATTCCCCTATCGTTTTGCCACCGCGATTGGTGCCTTTTGCGGTCTCATGGCCCACATCTCATCTGATGTGATGGAGCTAGGGCTTGCGAACAAGTCGGCGGGTCCTTTGGCTCTCTGCTTATCTGCCACCACGTCGGCACTGTCACTCTATACCATGAAGCTCGCCAAATTGGCTGATAGACGTTGTTTCGCTGACCTGTGCCATACACGGGAGAACATTTCCCACCAAATGCAGTGCCGCGGCTGCATCGAGATCGAAGACCTTCTCGCCTGGATCAACGACAACAGGGCCACGACTGCTTCATACGATGGCGTCTTCGAGTCCGGCATGGTACACCATAGTTTCGCAGAGCTGGAAACCTGTGCCAGCTTGCGTCAGTGTGTTGCATGCCAGGTGATACGCCGTGCTTTACTCCTGTCACAAATCACACAAGCAGATGTGGATGAGCTGTACGCAACGTCCGAAGAATCTTACGTATTTGCAAGGCTACACTGCACTAAGGACTACATCTTCCTCCAGGTCGTCATCGGATCAGACAAATTAGACGAGAAATCGGCGTGGATTTTGTGCACAGAGGAGCCTCAGCAGCCGCGAACAGAGCTGGCCGTCGCTCCGATTGACTTCAAGGACATATTCGTCAATCTCAAGGCCCGTGTCTTGGAGTGCCGCGAGAGTCACCATGCCTGCAGGAACCTCCGATATTCGACGAAGAACCCATCCTGGCTTGTCGAACTGATACCGAATAACATGGCGAGAGTAATCAGAGCTCGAGATGCCCATGCCGTCTGCTACGTATCGTTGAGCTACTCATGGGGCAAGCCACGCAGCTACACAGAGAAAGCGGCATACAAGCAGACCAAGGACCTTACACCTGACGCACGTGCGACCATGCATCAGCCTTTCCACAGATCACTTCTACCACAGACTCTACAAGATGCAATGAAGATTACAGAGGCTTTCGACGTTGGACACATATGGATCGACCGTCTTTGCATTCCCAAGCACGCTGATTGGGACGCTGAATCGTCGAAGATGCACGAGATCTTCGGCAATGCATTCTTCACGCTTGCAGCCACAGGTGCAAAGACAGCTTGGGACCCTTTGGACGCTGATAGACAAGCTTGGTTATACTATCCCCAAACCTGCAGACTTGATGCATTCTGGCTCTCTACGATCGATATGAGTCTGGACGACATGCGCGCGCAAGCTCCATTGTTCCAACGGGGGTTGGGTCCTACAAGAAGAACGCCTATCTCCACGCGTCTTGTTCTGGTGCGGTCAGCGAGCCTACTGGTCGTGCGCGTCAGGCGATCCTTATATTGAGGGATCTCAAGGTCTCTGCAACACTCGCGCATCTAGAGACGCGAGTACCCCACAATCGTTCTTGATGTACTGTTACGAAGGGAAAGCGGCCCTCTTGAAGACTGAATGGCTCGATATCGTGGCTTCTTATGTTCGTCGTAAGCTCTACCGGCACGGCGATCGCTTCCTTGCCATCTCGGGTCTTGCGACCAGGTACCTCCGCGCTAAGCGCACTACGAACAGCAGTGATCAGAAGGAAGAGTATCTTGCCGGCTTATTGCGAGGCAGTATTGCTCGAGGTCTCAGCTGGGCCGTACCAGGAGGAGTGACTGGCGAAAGACTGAACGACATTGGGCCGTCCTGGTCATGGGCATCTTTACCCATGCGCACAGACATCAACTACGGCGGACAATTCCAAAAATGCTCGAAGTTCGCCTTGTTGACATGGAGCCCTCGCAACGTCTACGCGGAAACCGTGGATGCCGTCGTGAACGGAGCATTGGTGAAGACATTGGACGTCGAAGGTTACTGCCGTCTCTTTGTCGACTCCGATGCCATCAGAGTCAGCTGGACAGTTACCCACTCCAACACGGGATCGGGAGACCGCTTCGACTTTTCGAGCCAACCACAACAATCGATGTATGCTAGAGACCCAGAGAGTGGACGTGTACTCAGCTACAAAGCTCATCGGCATCATGTCGTGGGGCAGCTCGATTATGCAAACAAGGCAAACGATAGTGCAACAGAAGAGAAATTCACTCAATTGCTGGCATTTGAGGTTGGGGCGTCGTCGATGCTACTGTTGCTCGAAGATCGGGAAGACGACGATGGAGTCAATCGCTACATCAGAGTTGGAATGGCAACGAATTAGCACCGAGAAGACTTCTTCGCAGGGTCGGAGATGAGGAGTATTCGTTTGATATAGCAGATTGGATGTGTTCCTGCTTCGACAAATTCCCGGTTTAGAAAGATCAATCAATGTCACGGCAGACTTGAATCATGCTTACCATTCGGACTTCGTCATCATTTTTCAGAGCATCAAATTACGCCCACTCTCTTCAACGTCGTCGCGCCTCTATCATTGTTCGTCGTGCTCATCATAGTCATCCAGTTCCAATACTCCGTTCTCGTGCGATCAGGTAACCTGCAACCATCCGAGTTCGGATGCTCCACTCCCTGATAACCATAATCAAGAAGATCGTTACCACCAAAACACCTATTCTGCTCCTCGCCCTCAACCAACTCACATATCCAGTTCCCAATCATCAGATCCGGCGGTCCCATCATGCACCAATCTTGGTGCCTTGGGTACCATCGTCCAACATTGGACTCCACTTCTCCCAAGGAAATAGTCCGACCTTCAATCTGTCTGCGTTGAAAGAGTTGAACAAAACCGGAACAGAACTACGATTCAAGCTCGGATCGTTAAACAAAAATGGTGGCAACTCCTCGTTGTGATTTACGCCGTGGGACCACTTATACTCATTCAGTCGTTTGGCTCGGACTAGACGTTGGTCTGGAGATTCGATGTTGACTTTGAGGTGGGTCGCTTGTGGAAACACAGAGAGGCAGCCTGAAGCGCGGCATGGTTCAGACACCACGTAGTCCGATCTTCAATGTCAGGTACAACGCGCGGAAGGTCGAATTCTAGGCTTGCGATGTTTGCATGCTGCTTCGAGATCTGCTGCAGTTGTGATGCGTTCAAGAAAGGTCTTGGGAGGTAGTACGAGCCGGAGTGCTCGGGGCAGTGTTCTTCAGACGGACGAGATGAACAATACTGACGTCGAATGTATTCGCCCTCCGTGAGGATCAACGTTTCGAGACTATCGCCTGTGGAGCTCAGAGCATCGACAATGTGGTCGTAGGCTGAGAATGGTACGTCCTTTAATGTCAATTGCTTGAGTGAATTCGACAGACTCCAGATGAGGTCTGAGTACTCTTCATCACATGCTCCTCCATAACCTGGACGTAGAACCAAAATTTCTATGCTCGCACCGCCCGTAACGATTCTTCCCAGGTTATTGGCGTTTACCCGCCCCGAGTCGACATGTGCTTCAAGCGCGACCAGTCCATACGTCGAAGCCAGGCATCAAGGTAATCTGATGCGCCGCCTGCACTTTCTGATGTCGTCCGGGTCGAGATCTGATAAGGATAGTCAGGACCCATCCTAGCATCATAGTATCTCCGAACGCCGTTCACCAGACCGTGACGGTGGATCGTTAAGACAAAGAATCGTGCTATCACTGCAAGCTTTTCTATAACGCCAGGCCTATCCATCTTTGCGCAGTTTCACGAACCATATCGTGGTCCTCCAGTTGGTGTATACTGCAGATGGTATCCCGACAGCTTTAGCGACTCGAGCGCCGTGAACAGTTTGTTGTCGCTCGTGAAGTCGAAGGCGCTTTCGTAGTGACTGACGATACAGCCGGAATGGGATATAGCCAGATCGAGGTCCTTCACATTTGGGTAGCTTGTAAGAACTCCATATAGGAACGGCATGTCATCGAAGTTGTCTTCGCAGCCTCCATAATTCATACGTGCCTTGATCGAGGAAAGGTTATGGCAATGCTGCAGAATCTCCCGACGTTGCAGGGCCCTTCCTTCATGGAAGGGCTCTGGGCCACTCTGGATGCTGGGCACTCGCTTATTGTATGGGTCCCAGTATGAGAACGGGATGTCGTAGTACAGTCGGCACGCCGGCTGTACTTCTTCGAGTGCTTGCAATGTGCTTTTGTTGATGGGAACGTTCAGTCGATAGTGTAACGCCGAGAGTGCCTCTGGTATCTCACGGACGGCAGCGTCGACATGCGTCTGGTTCAATAGAGATGCATAGCCTATCAACGTCCGGCTGCCGTAGAGTGAATCGGGAGTATCACCTACTGTTTTCGAAGCCAGCGCGGTTGCTGCTTTTCTCCCTCGTAGTATAGTCCAAGATCAGATGATGAGCAGTTGCAAATGGACAGAAGAAGCATAGTGCCAAGAACAGCAACGCTTCCAGTCGACGGTGAATGACTGCCATAATTATGATATTTACAACCCCTCGAGTGCTGTCAGATGCTGCTTCTGTCCTGTTGATGCGACTGACAGAGACCAGGTGTCGATGCCAAGCAAGTGCTGTTGCCTGAAGCTGGAGAACAACCGCCAAAGTGGCCGCCGAGAATGCTGTGCCGCTTGACCTGCCGTTTGACTCAGCCGCGCTTAACCCTGATGTTGGATCGATCTCGGTTGTACGCCAGATCTGGGGCTGCATCGAAAGCGAGCTCCTTCGTTTGCAACCCCCAGTCATATAGCACAGGTATATCTCGCCAACTTCAAGATCCCCTGCACCAACTGATCTACATCTGCATGCTTGAACGGTATTCGATGATTGCCATCCCACTCAAGCAGCGTTGTACTCGATGGATCGCAACAGTTGTGGAGAAACTTCCTATGAAGTGGTAGGCCAGGATCTTGCATTCCATGCACATGCAGCGTCGGAACGCTAAGTTTCTGAATGTCCAGCATAGGTGGTAGGTGATCAGTCGGAGCCGTCGATACTGCTGCCGCATCTACTGTACCGATCGGCCCATCGTAGTCTGCATTGAGCCACACCATGGGTGTCCTCCCGGCAAGCAGTACGCCAAAGCGGAAAGGCGGCCAACCACTTCGCTCATGCATGACTTCTTCAAGCTGTTGTTGAGTGTACAGAATGCTTGCAGCCAGTTTCGCACCTTGACTGAAGCCCAGCACGCCAACAAATTCTCCAGTGGCTCCTCCCTTGTCGTCTTCGTCAATCGCGAACTTGATCGCAGCGTTGATCCGCTTTACAGCTTCTGGTGAGCTCCGGAGCTCGTCCTCATCGCGCCATCTTAGCCACCCCTTGAATGGTGCCATATGCTTGTAAACCTGGACAACATCAGGCCCTGGATAGGATATGTAAGGTGCCTCGACGTAGACGAAGCGGAATGTTTCGCGGAGTGCTTTCTCGAGGCAGCGGCATTGCACCTTGAAGATCTTCGAGTTCGTTCCTCCTCCGTGGAAGCAAAGTAGTCGTGGGATATGTAGAGAAGTATCGTCGGTCGGGTCGTTCGGGGGAGACATTGCGACGTTAAAGTTGATCGGTTCTGGTATGCGACGCTATCAATGAAGGGAGCTCGGTACTATCACCTACAAGGTAGCTGCTCATGAGCCTGATTGTGTGCTGGCGAAAGCCGAGTCCGGACAGTTTACGGACACCGAAAGAATGACTGCACGACCCCGGTTCAGCTGAGCGAACTGATATCATAGCTGAGCATCAAGTCGGCGACGAGTATCTCCAGAATGACCTCATCTTCAGAGTCACTTCGCTCGAGTGCGATCGCCAGAGTACCCCCGGTAGTGAATGCTCGGACCTGCCTGGCTTGCAGCCGGAAAGAGTAGAATCGGTAAGTCGAGCCACAAAAGTCATCGTTTCATTTTGCATCATCCTAAGTCAACGCAACAGGATCAGGTAGTCGTTTCTTCCAGCCGTGTAAGTGAGTGCTCAGCTCCAAGAACAAGCATGTGATTTGGTCGTGTCTTTTCCCTCTCTATGGCGTCTGGGGCCCCTGTTCGTCTCGTGGAGATGAGTCTAAGTGTTTATACTGCCGTTTCATGCAGCTTGTACCTTCGCGTAGCGATCAGCTTTACGAGATGCGCAAGAGAGATGAACTCTGCAAACGTAATTGGCATGGTTCAGCGAGACTCGGACACCACAAAAGAAGAGGGTGCGGCGGAGGTCGGAAGATCCGTGCTTAAGTTTTCGGCAGATGTCGCCGAGATCGTGGGGTAGACAGGGTTCGCGCGTTAGCGCCTTTTGACCAAAAAGTACGAAACCACATGCATCTTTCAATACAAGGTCTTGTCGTCGTCACTGTCGTCGCAATGCCTAAGTTCGTGCCGCGCGAGAGGAAGCATAGGAAACTCGCGCGACAGAAGACAACATTCTCGCAGCAAGATGGCCCAGCGAATGCAGAGATCGTCGTGCCGCTCAGCCAGAGCGAGAAGGAAGAGAAACGCCGAAAGCTACGGGAAGAATTGAAGGCGCAACAGCCGGAGTCGAAACTAAGCGGAAAGAAGAGGAAGAGACTGGACAAGTACATCGACACGAAACTGAAGAAGGAGGAGAATCTCGAACTGCTGAAGAAGCTTGCAGCGCAGAAAGTCGACACGAGCCTTCTGCAAAGTGCGAAGAAGCTGGGGCGAATCCAGGAGACGAAGCGAGAACGATTCTCAAGAGCGCTGCAAGAAGAAAGAGCTGGAATCGATGCTTATGGAGACAGGGATACGGTATTGTATGAGCGGAGAGACGTTGCTGAACAAGAGCCGGAAAGCGAGGATGACGCCAACGATGCACCTCATGCTCAAGAGCCAGCGAACGGCAGTCCCGCCACTGTCGAGCCTGTGGCACGCATCCTACCGACGGCATCTTTTGGGACAGGATTGAAACGCCCCCTCCAGGTAGATGAGTCCGGTCGACCAATGATCAAGAAACGGAGGAGGCAGAAGAAAGCTGTTGTCGAGATAACGCCCTCAGGAAGCGAGGACGAGGAGCCAGAGGACGATACGTTGGACGCTTGGAACGGTTTCTCAGACTCGGAAGAGGTGACACCCGCTGATTCTGATATCCGAGATGAGAGCTTGAGCACACCAACTGATGACTCGGATCCTTCCAGCGAAGCAGAGAGCGATAGCGATGATACCCAAGAGAGCTTTGAGCACTTCGACGGCGAAAACAAGCCAGCTCGAGTTTTAGCGTTCAAAGCATGGGCAGACTCCCAGCGTAATCAGGCACTCGACTTCACGCCATCAACAGCACCTCTTGACGATAATGTGATGAAAGCTAATTTCAAGCTGCGAGCTCTCTCACCGGATCCCACAATATCCGAGGTACTGGCTGCCGTCAAACAGAGCAAGAATAGTTATCGACCAGAGAAGGCGATTGTCATCCCACGTTCTGAAGAGATACAGGCAGCCAGGCTTCAGCTACCGGTCGTACAGGAAGAACAGAAGATCATAGAAGCTGTGCATAACAATATGGTCACTGTTGTCTGCGGTGCCACAGGATCAGGTAAAACGACTCAAATCCCCCAGATGCTCGTTGAGAATGGCTACACTTCGAAGGGTATGATTGGAGTTACTCAGCCTCGACGTGTGGCAGCACAGTCGGTGGCGAGACGAGTCGCGCATGAGTTCGGGCCAGAGTTTGGCAAGCAAGTCGGATCGCAGATTCGCTATGATAGTAATGTGGGCCGAAGTACCAAGGTGAAGTTCATGACGGATGGTATCCTGCTACGAGAGATCGGCCAGGATTTCGCTCTCAGCAAGTACAGCGTCATTGTAATCGATGAAGCGCATGAGCGTAGCGTGAACACCGACATCTTGATTGGGATGCTATCGCGCATCGTACCAATCAGAGAGACACTAAGCAAGGAGCAGCCAGAGAAATACCACCCGCTGAAGCTCGTGATCATGAGCGCTACCTTACGGGTGACAGACTTCATCGTGAACGAAAAGTTATTCAGAACTGTGAAGCCGCCTGTCGTGGAAGCAGAGGGGAGACAATATCCAGTCACAGAGCATTTCGCGAAGAAGACACAGCGTGACTATGTTGCAGAAACTGTACGGAAAGTGAGCAGAGGCCACCGGAAGCTCCCAGCTGGTAGTATTCTGGTGTTCTTAACTGGGCAAGACGAAATAAGCACGGTCGCGAGGAAGTTGCGAGAGGCACTCACGAGTAGCGAAGATGCCTCTTTTGCAAACTCTCGGAAGCGACTCAGGATCACCGAAGACAAGCCTGTCAACGAATACTTGGAGGAGGAAGACGGACCTGGGGACGGTTCGGAAGATGAGGCCGAGATCATTGGACTGGACGAAGATGCTGACGATGAGGTCTTCGAGGTAGAGCTCGACCCGGATGCGCCACAGCAGACAGGCGGACTGAAACCACACATAGTACCACTTTATGGTGGTCTGACCTCGGAACAGCAGATGCGAGTGTTTGATCCACCGCCCGACGGACACAGAATGATTGTGCTTGCCACCAACATCGCCGAGACCTCTCTGACAATCCCGGATGTGCGATACGTTTTCGATTGTGGGAGGAGTAAGGAAAAGCATTACGACATTGCAACAGGCGTACAAGAGTTCAAGATTGACTGGATCTCAAAGGCTAGTGCGAGTCAGAGGATGGGTCGTGCCGGTCGTACTGGTCCAGGACATTGCTACAGACTGTACAGCTCCGCCATCTATGAGCAGTACTTCGACACGCACACCCTTCCGGAGATCCTGCGAACACCCATCGAAGGCACAGTCTTGTCGCTCAAGGATATGGAGGTGCACAATGTGGTCAACTTCCCATTTCCTACTCCACCGCAGCGAGAACAGCTTGCACAAGCCGAGCGTCTGTTGAACAACCTGGGTGCTATTCATCCAAAGTCAGGCAAAATTACTGCACGTGGCCGCGAATTGCAGAGATATCCAGTCAATCCAAGGTTCGGCAGGATGCTGGAGTTCGGTCTTCAGCATGGGGTTCTCTCTTATACTATTGCGCTAGTTGCAGGACTTGCCGTGGGCGAATTGTTTATCCCCGAGACACAGGTCGTTCCTCGACAGGATGCTCTGGCGGATGACGACGGGGATTCTGCGAATGAGGGCCGTCCCAAGCATATCGATCGTGTGATGGAGAGTGCAATCAATAGCAAGAAGCAGGCCTTTGGGCGTGCTCATGCAACCTTTGCCAACTTCGACGACAAATCTGATGCTATCAAACTTCTCACTGCCATTGCAGCTCATGCAGATGCAGATGCAAGAGGAGATCAGTCATTCTGCTCTCAGTACTTCTTGCGGGAGAAAGGCATGACCGAAGTGCAACAGCTGCGACCACAGCTTCACAATATCATGCAGAAGCAGATGATCGAGCGCGGCCAACATCCTGAGCCATATCAAGCTGTTATAGCGCCGCCAACCGAAAAGGACATCAAGATCCTCAACCAGATCGTGACCGCCGGCTACATCGACCAAGTCGCAGTACGCAGTGACCTGCTTCCGACTGCGATATCTACCGGCCAGAAGCCGCGCCGTGCCATCGAAGTGCCCTACCGAACTCTCCTGCGTTCCATCGCTGAAGCCGAGATGGACCGTGTGAGTACTCTGGAAGAGCAAGCGCAGCAGCGCAGTGTGTATGTGCATCCGAGCAGCCTCCTCGCGAAGCTGTCCGTGCATGAGATGCCCGACTATATCGTCTACACGAACCTCAGTCGTGCCGCCGCCAGCACTGTCGATGGGAAGCAGAAACGCATTCGCATGCATCCTCTCACCCCTGCTGGACCGAAACTGCTCTCATCACTCGCCGAAGGCTCACCGTTGTTGGAATTTGGTAAGCCTATTGGTAAGATTGAGGAGCAAGGTGCTGGGCGAAAGCGCGTATGCTTCGTGAGCACGTCGTTGCGAGATCCAGCCACGCCAGACGCGACGCCGTGGCCTATGAAGGCATGGAAGGTGCAGCAAGTTCGCAAAGGCAAGGAATGGACAGTCGAGGAGGTCCTCCATCGAGGTTGATAGCTATTTTTCTCTCGAGACAGTGCATGGAATGATTGTAGCGTTCCATCACTTCGCTATCTCGCAGCCATTTCATCACTCCCTCTACTCACCATCTTCCCACATCATCATCCCCAATCGCCTCACATCCCCACGTATATAATGCTTGCACAACTTACTAGCGTCATCTCTTAAACATTAGCGTCCAGCACGGCAACGAGGACGATCATCCCAATCTCAAGGGCAACGAAGCATTGAATTCGACGATTAGACGCTGCTGCGCACTCCCATTAGTGACGTGTCATCTGAACCAATTGCGTGGGTGAGCATGAATCAGCAACCATGACACGCGGCTGCCACGGCAAGAACGTGAGACACTGCGCTGGGTGCAACGGCGTGAACTTCCGTGGAAGCCTCGGAATGGACGACTATGTGGTCTGATAACGCTGTGATGTGATGTTGAGGGTACATCTAATGCTGACTTGTGAATTGATTTGTTGATGAAGATGTAGGTGAAGATGTAGGTGAAGATGTAGGTGAAGATAATCCCACGACCACTTCTGTCCCAAGAGAAAGGAGAAACCGCAAGAGTTGTACCTCTTCGCTCTTAGTCGTGTCCGAATGTTCTTCGGCGAACAAGTCTGACAAGGTCACTTTGTAGAGGAGTCGAAAGAGCTGCATTCGCCACATGTAACGTGATGCAAACAGCGTTGAGCAGTGCCATAGTGGGCATGTTGCGCCTACGAAAAGGAAACTATACTGCAGCGCTGGTTGAACAGGAACAAGCAGAGATGGGAAAGTTCACACTGCCATCGGGATAAGTCAGGGCACTGCTAGGAAATGCAAGTCCTTACCATCTAGTCCTCGAGATGAAGCAATGCCGGTACCTCCTTCCAGGAGCCATGACTGCCCTTCTCTGCCACAATGACAGCCTCTACGTTCGACTTCCCAAGGCCACGAGCACTGTCATGAAGATGAGGACAGCCTGGAATGTCTGGGTCCCATTGGATTTTCCCATTCTTCTTGAGGTCGTCCACACGAAGTTTAAGGAGCCATAACTTTCCGGTCTTGGAGAAGAAGAGGTTGGCTGTTTCCTTGGTCTGGTTGGCAGTGCTAAGGTGGATGAAGCCGTCTTTCTTGTCAAGATCCGAGAGTGGGAGGCTTTCGGGGAGTGGCTCTTGCGGAGCGCTGTCCAGGATTTTGTAGAAGTGGTTGTGGCTTGTCATGATGTGTGGTTGTTGGTGGGATGATAGTCGTGAACAAGGCATTAAAGCCTCGGTTCCATTTCGGAAGTGGGCACCGACAATGTCCAGACCCGGACCTTCTCGACCTATGCACCGAAGCTGCCAGCTCCACCATGAAGACATGATGCTCACATCTGCGTTGGAGTGATGATGCGATTACTTCGGCTACATGTACCTTGTCCCAGGGAGTGGTATTGGGCAAGCGATGGCAGACAACCTTGCAGCATGTGCATGGCTTCTATGTGCATTGTTATCTAGAACAAGTATACACAGTCACATATTGATCACTCATCAGCGGACTTGAGCCTCTGCAATCGCAATCTCGCGCCGACGGGCTGCTGTGAGAACAGCGTCGACGGTCGAGGAGGCAGATATCTTGATGCGTCCTGCCGTGCCTGCATACCTCCGTGCATACTGCAAGCGCCACGACAATCTTGCAGCCATGCATCCTGCTGTGCAACAAGCTTGTCGTGGCCATCCGGGCCATCGCCTTCGGTTGTCAAATCACGCGCTATCTGCAACGGCCGTCCGGGGCGTGCCGTGACTTCTTTCTCGAGATGTTACATATCACTCCTCGGTCCGAGCGAAGGACCAAGGTACTGTCGATATACTTTGTGGCGTTCTCTCATGCAGCTCCAGCTGCCGTCTCCTGCTGGTCGGACGGGACGTCTCGAACCCCTGTTGTTGCCGCGAGACCAGATCACGCATCAAGATGTGCCTTTCTCTACTATCTTGCACATCGTACAACCAAGCTGAACGATGGCTCGCGAGGCTCGATACCCCAGCCTGCTCTTGCTGTGGCCAAGTGAGGGGCCGAAGGACGGAGCACCGAGAAGCATCGTGAAACACCTTCCTCATGTCGCCCAGCGCACGCTTTAATTATCGTTATTATCGACCACGATGGCTTGCGCTCCAACGGGGCCGAGGCCGAGATGAATCGCGCGCCATGTTACAATTTCCAGGCTCACGCTGGCACGAACTCACACCCCACGATAGAATGAAACCCAGGTCGTAGTCTACATGCGCCGAGACACCCCGGACGTTGGCCGTTGGCCGTTGGCGTGCCTTGACTGCAATCGTGGTTCGGCATGATGAATAGTAGGGCGCAACTCTAACGCACATGTGCGAAGACTCCACCTGCACCTGTTTCTTGTCTCGCTGGCAGCTGCCGGCTGCTACATATCTTCCTGCGACTACCGCGTGTCGCTCAGCGCAGTCCGCCTCTTGCAGCACTCCACGACCTCAACTCAGCACATCGGCATGTCGGCCACGGAGCTCCCACAACCAGCATCCACGGCATCTTGACGCGCCGCAAACACCACTACCAGCCAACTGCGGCCACCCACACCCAGTCGCAGTCACCGGATGTTCTGCTAGTGGGCGCGCAGCTGAACGAGAACCGTTTCCAGGCGTGATCGAGCCTGACCAAACCGCCGACACCTCGTGCACTGCTGCTGTGTTACACCCGCTTCGGCTGCGTCTCTGCGCCAGCGTCTGAAACGACATGCCGCATTCGACAAGCGAGCCAGGTGACTCCACTTCGACACATTCATCGCATCTGCGCAATCCTGTGCCCAATCCCTCATTCCTCAACATTCCAGGCATCGCTGTTCCATATAGCAACCGATCTTCAATTCAATCACAAGCGCGAAATCGTGCTAGTTTGCCTGGACCAGATATTTGTGCAGATCTGCTCGGCAAGACGGACGTAGACGAATTCATGCAGAAGCACCTGGGCGATCGTAACAGCATGATTGCCACGTACAACAGTTCATCAAAGCACCGGCTTCCGCACTGCGAGGAGCCGATCCAGCAAAGAGAGAATGGCTATGGCAGCGTACGAGAGCGGGTCCAGCGAGAATCGCCGGTAGTCGCTGAGCTTCGAACGAACGTGATTGTGTGTTCCCAAAAGGCCCGCTGAGATGAAGCGACATGCTGACCCTTCGTAGATCAAAGATGAATTCACACTGGTGACGGATCTCTCCTACCACCTTGCAGCACGGTACACGAGACCGGATTCATGCGTCATGGTGAAAGTGGACCACAGCGCGTGCCTTGCCTTAGGAGGCACTTTCGATCCGTGTTATATGCTCACTATCACGACGGTACCCTCCCAAACGGGTCCGACGACAAACAAACGAAATGCAGCGCTTATTCAGTCTTTCATGGCCGACATCTTGAGTGTTCCACCAGAGCGAGGCATTATCAAGTTTCAAGCTATCACGGAGGATAATTATGCCATCAACGGGAATACGATCCTAGGGCAGATTGAGCGGCAAGAGAAGCAGCAATCGCATGACGGCGCCGGTTCGGTCCGTCGAGCCATTAGCAACGGCAGGAAGAACATTCCATCGTTCAAGAAGAGCCCACCGAAGCTGAACACGGATTCGAAGCCAACAGGTCCTCAATCTACAGAGTCGAGGTCGGCCCTCCCCCCGAACATGGAGTCTTCCGCGTCGATGGCAAACCGGAGAAAGAGCACTCCAAATCCAACGGCTGCAGCAGAGGCCATGAACGGTGTTTTCGAGTTACCAGCAATCGAATTGGACCGAAAGCGATCGTCCACAGCTCACAGTCAAGCAGCCTCTGTGGGCTCGAATGGCTTGCGCATGAATGGCGTATCGGACGCAGATCTGAGTCCCCAAGTCTCGAGGTCATCATCAAACGATAGACCAAAGACCATATCCGGCGGCATCGCGCCTGTTCCAGCCAAAGCCAAGCCACCAGTCAATGGCGCTTCGACCTCTCAATCCAGGTACTCGGCCCAGCAGCTTTCCAAAGGCAACCGTCCGCCATCGTTCCTCAAAGTCGATCCATCCAAGGGGTCGTCTCGACCCAACAGTGCCAACAAGTCAGGTCCACTAGACGAGGTCAAGTCAAAACTTCGTGAGAGCTATGTCGATGGCGTGATGGCCACTCCCGCTCCCAAGGAACAGCGCGCCAGCGTCAGTCGTTCTATAATGGACTTTGACGAGAAGAAGGAGCCGACTGCGAACACCGCCAAGCGGCGCTCGACCATCACCGCCACTCCGAAGATGCCATCACCTCCGCCCGTTCCCGATACGACGGACTCAAAATCAACTAGATCGATGAAGAAACGGAAGAGCTTTTTGTCGGCTTTCCGACGCAGCACTGCTGCTGCGAGCTGAAAGCTGTACTTGATGCCAAGGCCTGATCTGCCGTGAGCGTGGCGGTATGGTAATAAGTCTGTGTAGGTGCAAAGGTGTCATGAAAGTAGTACTGGTGTTGGCTGGGAGGATGGAACCGGACTTGCTGTGGAAAAGACAGTATCATCTCATGTTTCCGCCACGAAAGAGATACCCCGATAATGGCTGATGCATTCTTTCTTCGTTATAGTTACAATATACAGAAAGTTCGTGCTTCGTGCGCCCATGCCGTGCGCCTGCGCTCCTGTTGCTCGCTAATGTCACCAAATGTCAACTGTTGTCCGCGACTACTCCTTCGTGCCGATGATCCTCATGCTATTCTGCATACTCCTTGGACTCTCAGTCTTGGTCTCGAACGATTGGTGGCGGACTTGACCAAGTTCGTGGTCTTTCTCCTCGTCGATCTTGACGCCGCGGGTCCGCTTGCCCGCCATGATTGCGTAGAGGGCCAAACTCAGCAGCAGGAGCTGGATGATGAAGCTGGGGATCGTGGTGTAGTAGGCGAAGCGCTAGAATCGAGGTCAGATGATGTGCAGCGAAGGCGGGCGGTTGCGAGGGTCACATACTGTTTCGTGGCACAGGGTATCGTAGTCTCTTGGGACGCCCTGAGAACCGGCATTATCCAGCGATCGCCATCGACAGGTCCACGACTGGAGGGTGTCTTTGCTTGAAAAGCCGGCACGGTTGTTGACGACGCTGGAGAAGATGATGGCGATGAGTGAAATCAGGGTGCTGAGGACACTGGAGGCCAAGACGATGAGGTTCGCTGGGAGCTGGTCGATGTTAGCACGGCTTGGTCAAACGATTTGCCAGCCATTGAGACTTACAGATGAAGCAAACAGCGCAGCAGCAAGAGCCAAGTTCAAGCAGAGCACAGCAGCAGACGTTCCGATCAGCACTGAAAGCTCGCTGGTATCGAAATGTGATGACCAAACGGGCATGAAGTACGTGCTGGTATATCGTTGAGTTTGGAAGACATTGAGTGTACGGCCAGCGCAGCCCAAGATGGCCAGATTGAGACCAATGGAGACGGCGGCCAGAGCCAGAGCGGGGAGTCGTAGACGTGCTGCCATTGTGTCTTGCAGTGAAGTAGATCAGAGAGCGACTGGAAGGGGAATCGAGAAACGTGGTCTGCACTGCAATGATCGTAAAGTGAGAGGACGACCAACCCCAACGAGCTCACCTCAGGCGGAAAAGAAGTGTCAAGTTCGCGAGCACGTATATCAACAACCTCCAACCTCTGTACCACCTTCGCGTCGTCCCCTGACAGAGCTATCTAGACCTGACAACAAGGCGAGCGCGTACGCAAAGCGCTTCTCATCACATACATTATTGGGATACATGAGCTGTGCAGTGTTCATCAATGGTAGCGGCCAGTGGTGAGGTCGGGCAGGCGCCTGCACCATGGTCCAAGACCTATTCTAAGGCCGGCGGCTTGTGGCCCAGAGGCTGCAGACATTGAGGATGCGCTTGACTGGCTGCGAAGCATTCGCGTGAAACGTGGTCGATGGTTGCTCGGCGCTTGCAGACATCCTAAGCCTGTCAACCGTCAGATCGGCCAGAGACAACCAGAGGTGCGTTTGGGTGGAAGCCGATTGGTCAGACTGGCGCTTTCACTTTGAGCTCGACTTCGACTTCATGCTCTTGCTTCTGCCTCGTCGCCAACTTTGTTCATCTGCATCGTCTACAGTGGTGGAGTTACCGCTTGCAGTCGACATGGAAGTCGTGGATCGTTGACCACCGACTTTGCCGTCGACTCGGCGCCTTCATTTTCGACGTTGGTTACATCTCATTACAGACCGACATGCTCACCGCTGGCGGACCGAGTTCAAGATCAGATCGACGACGATAAAGCAGCCACAAAGTCTTGCTGAGGCAATCGAATTGGAGAGGAGGGCCATCGGAACCACGCAGCAGCTTCGTGACCATGCGCCGATCTCGATTTGTTCGCTTCATCGCACATGCATGGCATTTTACACGGGAACAGCACGATCCGGACTGGCGACATGATTCAATGGAGTCAAACTGTCGAATTCGGCACGATGTGAAATTGGTGGGCATACACCTCGTTCCGGACACAGCACTGTGAGCAACATGTACAAGTGTCTCCACGTGGCCCGTGCAAATCCGCAAGCCAAACACATGAGTCGGCCAAATTGAACCTATACGTGAGTCCAAAATTTCTCTCCGGGCACAGCCAAGCGGGTCAGTCAATCGCAGCGATGCGAATGGCTTGCCCGTAATGGCCGAGTCGGGAAAGGGTCTTCAGCTGCGGAAACGTGGCGAATGCTCCTGGATTGACCCGAGCACCGCGTGCGAACCGTATGTACTGAAAAGAGTCAAGAGATGAAGGATTACGAAATTCCCAGGAACAGCGTAGAAAACAAAGCACATTCTCCATACACACCAAAATCGAAGACAGCAAGATGTCTGTGGACAGTAAGAGGCCTACCGGGAACAATAAGCGGTCAGTCAGTGAGGTGAGAAACGGAGCAGGCTCATTCCTTCTGCTTTTGGGCCATTAGATTTCATTGGCGCCCGATTTGCAATCAGTCACTCATTGTCATTTTCTCACTGCGCTCTGTGTAGTCGGAGTATGTGCATTTCTTTCGCCAGGTTACTATCCACTAATACTCTATGACCTGGTATCCGCTATTGGCATCCATCCCATCTTGTGAGTCGACTAGTCCACTGAAGTCTAGACGTCCTAGTAGCAAAAGAACAACAGTTGTGTTTTGAAGCTCTATTTCATTTTCAATCTAGCGTTACTGTTCGCTAAAGTGAAAGTACTTTTCTGCCTACTCAGGAATTGCTCCCTTCTATGGTAATACCAAATTATCACTTTTCCCGTTGAATTCTTCTTTTTCTTTCAGCTCAATTTGCCCATTATAGACTACCCGGAACACTCGCAGGGTATGTATCGGTATGTTGTTAATGATGATCTCGAGCCACTAAAAGGCTGCCCGTGCATCCGTCCCAAAGACCGAGTCCGATGCTACTACAACTCCACGAACCTTTTACAGCCCAGCATCCCCGGCAGTAACTAGTCTAGCGTCCAATCTGGGGGAGGAGTTCATTCGCTGCTTGTCGTAAAGGTGCGGTGTCGAGACAGCGAAGAGGTGTAAATTGACCTACCAAAGATAAGCTAGGTTACTCTTGTCAGGGGCCTGTCCCATGTCAGTGTCGTAACGTAGCTCGAAGCCTCAATGCTTACATGTATAACGATGTGGTCTAGAAGCTCAGTTGGCAGACTTATGAGGTCTAGGTTGAGGTTGTAGGTAGTTTGAATTGCGGTTTGGCGGTTGCGGAGTTGAGGCTTCTGTCTGTTGCTGGCAATGCTCGGGTAGTGTAGTGAGAGAACGTGCACGAATCAAGACTCGGAAATAGCACAGAGTGATCCGATGCTGTCCCAGGAAACGAGGATAGCGCGGCCTTGACATGGCGATTGACAAAGCATTGTGTCTCGGGCCAGAGATTCTGGCGGAATCTCCGGGGAGAAGAGGTACCGAGAAGCACAGAACCCGACGTCTGTCTCATGGAAGAGCGGAGTCGTAATTAGCACAGCCATCCAAGTAAGTAACAACACCGAACGCGGTTGCAGCAATAGCTTAGAGGAGAAGAAGAGGAACGGACGACGACGCGTGGTAGCGAAACCAACCGCGCTTGGACATGCCGAGCTCGAGCAAGCGTTCTTCCAAGACGCCAGGGATGTTGCCGGCAAACTCCTTCTTCGTCGCACTTGGCCTTGCACCGTATCTCTGATCTTTCTGACTGCAGCTTATGACTATCTGAGATCCTGCCCTCCGCCCTGGGACCGCTATCTCTCGCAGGCACATAGCGCCTCCTCCTTGTTAGCTTGCAGGCTGATAGCGGACCGACACACGTTGCCTGACCCCGGCAGGATCCTGCAATCGGCGCGGCGTGCGAGCTCAAAATGAGCGTTGTACCTCCATCTTCAGCCGTCTTTGGCGTGCCCTTTCCATCGCAAACCCGCGCGTAACGTAACGTAACGTAACGTACCAGCAACACCGTCATCATGGAGGGAAGGAGACGGAGCATCGTCAACGATGACGCCCATCTGGCGGCGCTTGGGGTGCGACAGGAACTCAAACGAAACTTCTCACCACTGGCGATGCTGGGGCTCGCCTTCGCCATCCTGAACAGCTGGACCGCACTCTCGACGTCCATGTCGCTGGCTTTGCCATCCGGAGGGCCAACCAGCGTGATATGGGGCTTGGTCACGGCGGGAGTCTTCAATCTGTGTCTGTCGGTATCTCTGGCGGAATTCCTCTCTGCATACCCAACGGCTGGCGGCCAATACCACTGGGTGCACATCATATCTTGGGACAGCTGGAAGCCGATCTTGTCGTGGATCACGGGATGGATAAACGTCTTCGGCTGGATGGCTCTTGTCGCGACTGGAGGTCTGCTGGGAAGTCAGATCATCATTGGCATCATCTACATGTACGACACGTCCTACGTTGCACAGAGATGGCACCAGTTTCTCATCTACATCGGATACAACATTGCGGCCATGCTTATGAACGCCTTTGGAAATCATCTTCTGCCCCTCGTCAACAAGACGGCGATTATCTGGTCCATCTCGGGGTTCGTGGTCATTTGCATCACGGTCTTAGCATGCGCTTCGCCTGACTATAACTCTGGCGACCTCGTCTACCGGGAGTTCTTGAATACTACTGGATGGCCAGATGGTGTCGCCTGGCTTCTGGGTTTGCTTCAAGGAAGTCTGGGTCTGACCGGATACGATGCTACTGCCCACATGATTGAGGAGATTCCAAACGCCGTCATCGAAGGACCAAAAATCATGATATATTGCGTCTTGATTGGCGTTTTTACTGGCTTTGTGTTCTTGACATCGCTTCTGTTCGTGGCAGGAGATCTCACGGAAGTCATTTCGTCCTCCGCTGGACCACTGAACCAGATCATCTGGAACGCTACAGGCTCTCGGGCAGGGACAGTGTGCTTGTTAATCTTCCCATTGTTCTGTCTCATATTCGCAACGATTTCGATTATGACGACTTCTTCGAGGATGACCTACGCGTTCGCACGAGACGGAGGCTTGCCATTCTCGCACTTTTTCTCCCGTGTCCATCCAAAGCTTGATGTACCCCTCGAGGCGCTTGGCCTGACAGTTTTGGTTGTCCTCATCTTCGGCTGCATCTTCCTTGGCTCGACCAGTGCATTCAACGCCATTGTCAGCGCATCGGTCGTGGCACTGACCGTTTCATACGCCATCCCGATCGCCATCAACTGTCTCCGAGGCCGGCGCATGCTCCCACCGACACGGTCTTTCAAGCTGCCGGAATGGCTCGCTTGGATCGTCAACTTGATGGGCGTGGCGTTTGCCATTGTGACCACGGTGCTTTTCGTGTTCCCACCGGAGTTGCCAGTGACTGGCAACAACATGAACTACTGCATCGTGGCCTTTGCCATAGTTTTCATCATCAGCATGATCACTTGGATCTTCGACGGTCGCAAGAACTACACAGGCCCGAAGGTGGAGATGGAGGACAACATTCTCGTGGCCACGCAGACCGTTGAGTCTTCCTCGACGCCAGAGATGGCCGAGTGGAACGGAAAGGGCTCTGACGACAAGCCCATTGTATGATTGACGACTTCAGCTATCAGGTACGTCTACTTCCCACTTCTCCCTTTCCTTGCTATGATGACATCATGTTACTCTTTCCTCGATCCACAATGAGAGCATCATTAATATACCAATTGTTCCTACTGAGATTCGCACTTATTTCATACCTACTCTACTGCAGCGTTTGTCGGGACCTGTGCTAACAGCAGCTCGGCAGGTTGGACATCGCAACACGACAATGATGATCTAGTACCACATCTACGTACAGTCGATCGCATACTGCTCATCTCACCACGCTCTCACCCCTGCCTCTCCCCCTCCGGCACATTCATCCCATGCCGTCCCCTATAGTCCGGACACTTCGGCTCTTCCCACCCCTTCAAAACCCCCTCATTTCTCACCCTAAAAACCTCCACCTTCAATGGCCGACAGCAGTCCACCATACTCTTTCCCTCCTCACTCGCTCCCTCTCCCCATCCCCACGCACTCAAATCCCCACCCGGACACGTACTCAAAGCCATCAAACAATCCACCTCGGCAAAGAACTCAATCCAATCCCCCTTCCTCGCTGGACTCGTCTCCATGAAATACCGCCCATTCTCATCCAAGCCCGTGACTTGGAACACATTCAACACATCGTGTACATCGAACTCTGTCAAGCCGAAGGGAACCACTGCGCGGGTCAAGTTACTGTGGCATTGAAAATCGTAGTCATCACCACTTAACATCTTGTTAACATACGGATCGCACCGCGTACCCAATAAGTCATGACATCGACCACCCCATTTATCGACGCCGTAGTCGGAGAGGCTGTCGCCGACGATGGTGGCCAGGGGCCGGAGGTAGGGAAGACAGGACCAGAGGCGATCGTAGGTGCTGATGTGGGAGGCGTGGAGTTGGCGCGTGCGGGAGGCCCAGAAGCGTTCGCGGGGGTTGTGTAGGTTCCAGACGTTGAGGTCGCCGACTTGAGGCCCTTCGGGTGTGGACTGGGAGGGAAGGATGAGTGTTAGGATTGTGTGGTTGGAGTGCGCAGTGCGGAGATGATATGTCTGTCTTACGATTCGGACGATGTGGCCTGCGGGAACTTTCCAGGCGCGGCCAGAGCGAATGGGAAGGGTAAAGGCTTCGATGAGCTCGCGGTCGGCTCTTGCGATATTGCTGTAGAGCTCTCTGTCAACGTGGAGGGGAGAATTTTCATCTGTTGCGAGGTAGGCTGGGACGGGTGGTTGAGGTGAGACTCGGTAAGGCATTTTGGGTGAATGCGGTTGTGAAGCAAGGGTAACCTCGATGGTGAGCTTTGTGATGCTGTGAAATGCTTCTGAAGAGCAACACATGAATTGCAATGCATTGAGATCGGCAGCTCGAGCTCTTCTGAAGCCGATAGCGCGGCCTATCGAGGTTTCTCTTATGTCATCAACAGCCACTAAACAGGTATGTGCAACCCGGGCAGCGCATTCGAGGCAGATCGGCATGTCGTGACTAGCGATACCAGACCTCACTTTTGCCGTACGCCGTGAGCGAAGTACATAGCCACCACTCCTAACGTTGTCCATGCTGCGCTCCAGCTCCATGTCCAGCTCCTTCTGCGCCAACGGTAGCATGATGCTGATTAAACATACCCATCATCTCAGGTGTCGGATACGAGTCAAACCAAGGCATCATATCCAATCCAAGCATGCTCATGTCCACGTCTTGCGACTCGATCATCATGTCTCCTGGTAGGAAGTTCATTGGTGGATTGCCAGCTGGTCCCATCGGGAAGGCCCCAGGAGTAGTGTATGGTGGCACGTTAGCCATGCCACTCATGGAGTCTGTCCTGCCGTGCAGCGGTGGATTGAGACCATGCGGAGTATGGTATGATCCTGACACTGTAGTGGCAGGAGAGTGCATACTCGCTTGTTGGCTAAATGGCGAGGGTGCGCTCAGTGACGAAGATTCTGTCTTGGAATTCCCACCACGAAGAACGTGCTCTTGTGAGGCCTGGCGTAGGAGTTCGTCGTGTCCTACTAATCGCTGCGCACTGGAAGAGTCAGTGCGTAGATGCTTCGAAGCCTGGCTATTTTGCGTTTGACTAGCTTCAGCAGTATTTGACGAGCTCAAACGTGGATCCAAGTGGGGGTTTCGACCGGCTGCATAGTGCCATGCAAGGTTTGTCGACGACGAGTTCATGTCTCCGGTCAGTGTCCATCCGATGGCTGTGTATGACGTGTTAGTCGTGCCGACCATGTCTGGTTCATGCGCACTCTCATACATACCTTTACTTGGGTCAACGCCGCTGGGACTACCCGGTGCTGGACCATATGCCTTCGTTGGCCAGAGAGAAGAGGACATGCCGGTAGCGTCGACATTTGGACACCAGCTGAGCTTCCTACGCCATCCAGGTGATGTGAACGCAGGCTCTGGCTTCGGCTGCTCCATCGAGGATTCTCCTTCTTCTACAGTGTATAACAGAGGATCGCCTACACCTTCGAATTTCTGGTTTAGCACAGTCAAGATATACTTCGTGCCGGCCCAATATGTTTCCAAAGACTGAAGCGCTTTGTAGCAGAGCTGATAATGTTGTGTAGCAGCAGTGGCTAGTAGTGTATGCTTTGCTACGTGCGCCTTGGGGTCTCTGACAGACTCCGTCATCTTGCCATTCCCCGTGGACGGTGCAGTGATCGCTGAGACTGAATTCTTTCGGGTTGATCGAGAATGTGTAAGGCTTTGGGTGATTGGGCACGAGGTGTTGTCAGAAGTGGCATCTCTGCTCCGCGTAGGGCTGGTTGCTCGCGATTGTGCATTGCTAGTAGCGGTTTGTTCTACAGTCTCCCTGAGGAATGCACACGCCGCGATGTAGATGGGCTGAGAAGTGAAGGGATTCCCCAGTGAAGCCTTTGCATCCACGAGCTGAGAGTACGCCAGTATGTCAGCGATCGTCTTGGCGCTACTCATGGCCAATTGTTGTGAGTTTGGGAACAGCTGAAGCATATGCTTGTCGAATGTCTTGAGCAAGGTTGGCTGATGCAGCATTATGATCAGAGTGTGAAACCAGAAGTGCAACAGGACGAAGTTAGTACCTTCCCCAACTTTCATATAATGCTGGAAGTTCATGGCGTTGAAGTGTAATTTCGTTGAAAGGCCTTGATAGAAATGAGTGACTTGGCTCTCCATAGCAGCTAGACGTTTAGGTGTTTCTGTGGTGATATCCGATGATTCTTTGAGAGTATTCAGTAGGTCGGCAACACGTCCATAGAGGTGGACTATCCGGATCAATGCTGGAAACGGCGGAGGAGGTGACTGGCTGTCCGCTTGAGCTTCCGATGGGAAGGATAGCTCGATATCCTTGGCCCGTAGCGTGCTTCTACGACCCGTGCCACTAGAGACCACTCGATCCAGGAAGAATATGGCCCAGAAGGTGTCAACACGTTCCTGCTCAACGGCTCTGGATTCTGCCATTTCCTTTTCTCCTACCGATGGTGAGTCTTGCTCGGTTACTACGCTCTTCGAGGCAGGGCGCCCGGCACCAGCAGAACTATTCGAAGTATGTATAGAACCGTTCTGGTAGCCACTCTGTGCTTGCAGTTTAACGGCCTTTGGCGTGAGCCCATCCCGGCCAACATATCGTAAGCCCTCGAGTTTGTGCAATCCTAGATCCTGAGCCAACCGAATCGAGATCCCCAAATACATCCACAACCCACTGTCTCGCTGCTCACCAAACTCATTGTAAGCAAGCAAGAGCGCTGCTTGAGCTGCAGCAATAGTCGGGCACGGGAAGATATCCGTGAGCGAGGTCTTGGCCCGCTGTGCGAACGCATGGCCGTACTCTGCAGGACTGGCTGCACTGGCACCGTGACCAGTGGCTTGTGTAAGAAGTGGGTGCGTTGAGAAGCGTGCAGCCAGGGCGCAGACGGCATCGACCAAGATTGCATCGACCTGCTTCTCCTCGAGATCTCTGAGAAATCGCTTTCGTTGCAGGAAAGGGTAGTTGCAGCCCAGGTGAGTAAAAAAGGTATTGGCAAGGTGAGTAATGAGCTCGCTAGGCGGCATCGGCGATGTGTCATAGAAGGGCATTATCAGAGTCAAACGTTGTTGGGGCTCTACGGTATTAGGTCCACTCGACAACCCGCCGGTGGCTCGCTGCTCGGCAGTGTTTGTATTGGTCAGGGAGGGCGACTTCAACCCTTCACCATTCGTGGAAGATCGTCCGGCATCAGTGTCTGATCGCTTGACCTTGACGACCATCTGCTTGAACCCAGGCAGAATCGCTGTTGGTCCGAGCCATCTGAAGTATGGCATGCGATTCCGCGGTCCTGAAAACAATGAGTCCTGTCCATCTCTAGCCTTCGTTCCATACGTGGATTGCGCCTTGCTTTCTGTTGCTGTCGTCCGAGGAGACCCTTCTCCAGATATTGTTCGGGTCAGTGATAGATCGTTGGATGAGCCATGCCTTGACTCCGCATGAGGCGAACGCGGTCTCCTAGCCTGAGTTGGTCGTTGGTTGATCTCCTGTTCCGAAGGCCGTCGTGTACTTGCATCTGATGTAGACCGCTTGTGGCTGGGTGTAGCTGCGGTCTCAGCCGAATAGCCAGCACAATCCAGCTTGTTCTGCTTGCAGGTGTCACAGTATGGTTGCTCCCCTGAGCAGGCTGTTTTGCGCCTACGGCATGTCAAGCAAGCAGCTCCAATGCGCCTTCTTTTGCGATGAGGGGCGCCGTAGTTTGTCACGAATCGCAATGCTTTGGGGGGTTGCTGAGTGGTTCCCTTAGCTGGAGTTGATCGTTGAGCTGACGGTTGTTGAGCACCTTCCTTCTCATCCTCTTGCGGCATGTCTCGCTTGCACTTCAGTAGTGCTCCGGACAGAGAAATGTGCTCCGTGCGCGTCCTCGCACACCCCAACAGTTTCCTAGTGTTCCGTGACCTGCTCTTGCCAATGCGCTGAAGGTCGCGCCTGTCCAATACGCATGCTTGGCGCCGGGAAGACGAAGCTATGCAGTGGGTGTCGAGAAGAGCTGGAAGGGCGTTGACAGGCCGGGAATCAAGACCGCCAAACAGCCAGACTCGGCTGAACAGTGACTCCGGCAGTGTGATTGATGTGGTGCGGAGAAGGAAATCTGGGGATGTTGCATACAGGCGTGCAGGGCAAGACAACTCCCGGTCCCAGATCAAGGGTACCGTGCCCTAGATCGAGTCTTTTGTTCCTCCGCGAAAGCGTTGGGCCTTACCTCAAGTAGCAGCAGATGCAGACGCAAGCAGTTATGCAAGCCGCGGTAGACAGGCGCCACGGGTATGCGTCTTCGCGCACTACCTAGAAAAGCATCGGCACCGCACAGTATTGCTTCGACTCGCCGAGCCATAATCAAAGCCGCTAGATCGTCAATTGGTGAATGAAGCTAGAGAGAGGTGTGCATGCGGTTGCGTGTTCTGAATCACGCATAGAAACTGTCTCCGCCTCTCCGCCGGCAGACTTCCGCGGCATACCGCATTGCGTATCCCATTGCCAGCACAGCCGTATCTCCCGACCTCATACTCTCATTTCAATCCATCGACCAGTACCACACGACCCCTTCTGACACCGCCATGGAGGCTGCACTCTTCAACTCGTGGATCAAGGCGGCCTGTTCGCTGAGTGCGCGCCGACAACTGCATCGTCTTGCCCTTGCCCGTCCATTCATCTGCCAACGATGTCTACTGCACACGACTGCTGCCAAGGAAGCAACTCCAGTCGCGCATCCCACCGTTCCTGGCCCTCCTCCTTCAGCGCCGCAAGCTGCCGTATCGTACGCCCAGAATAGAGTTGCGAGGAAACAGCAGCAAGCAGAAGCATTGCGCCAAGGACAGAACATCAAGCCGGACCCAGCAAAGCCAACATCCGCTCTGCAGAAGCGTTTCTGGAAGAATGTGTCAGTCAAGGAGACGGATGCGGGCCTGCAAGTCTTGTTGGACACGCGACCGGTGCGGACAGCAACCCGGCAGGTTCTGACGCTGCCCAAGAACAAGCGCGCTCTCGCCACAGCCATAGCATTGGAATGGGACCACCTGGTCTCTGCGCAACAAGCATTGAAGCAGCACTACATACCGATGACTTCCATTACATCGCGAGCGATAGACATTGAAGCAGCCGACCAGCAGGGCAATACCACGATACGAGAAAATCTGGTGAAGATGGTGATGCGCTATCTGGCTACGGACACATTGCTGTGCTGGGCACCAGAGAAGAGCAGACATGACCCAATGGAGAACATGTCGACGAGACAGAGTGTGCCGGAGAGGAACTTACGACAACGGCAGAAGGATGTCGCAGAGCCAATACTCGCATTCTTGACGACTCACATCTTTCCCGGCGTTGAGATCGTGGAGGTACTTAGCGAAGACAGCATCATTCCCAAGTCGCAGCCAGAGATGACCACTGAAGTCGTTCGAGGTTGGGTCAGTGGTCTCGCACCATACGATCTTGCCGCCCTGGAAAGCGGCGTGCTGGCAACGAAGAGCTTGCTCATTGCAGTGCGGCTGCTCGTAGAGTGGAGTCAAGAGTGGAAACATCTTCAGAAAGGACCTGGAATGAATACAACTAGATTCGGCATAGAACAGGCTGAAGAGGCAGCGACACTAGAGACAGTCCACCAGACCGAGCAATGGGGAGAGGTCGAGGATACCCACGATGTAAATAAGGAGGACCTGCGCCGACAGCTGGGCAGTGCGCTTCTGCTTGTAAGCTAGGCATCCTGATCTTCTTCAGCGCCGCGATTCGCAATCCTGTACAGTGTATATGGCCTACGTGCCTATCGTGCTCACGACACGTGATCGCATTTGCTATCAAGATACCCCGCGGTGTCGACATTGTGCCACCGATGTTCGGAGCTACAAGGCATGTACGAGCAAGACCTCCTGCTTCAACCTCACGACAACCCTCATAGCGAATGTCACACTCACTGCTAACACAATGTTGTGCTACAACAACCTCGCTCAAGAGCTCAAAAATCACCCAAGAGGGGCGATGAAATCATCACCATCAAGCTAACCACCCCAGAGCTGTGGCTATGCCCGACGCTAGAGCAGACATGTACTCCAAGGTACGCACACTCTCATCAACATCAACAATACCATCTCTCTCTCTCCAAGACTTTTCAATCATGCCAGCAGCTATGCAAGCACAAGACCTCGCCATCTTACTAAGTGGTTTCGCCAAACAGTTCCCCGCCGATGGAAATCCTCTCCTCGAACGGGCCGTGTACGATCAAGTCCACAAAGCCGGGACTGAATGTCCGGAAGTGTCGTATGAGGACGTTGAAGTTGCAGGAAGGCCTGCTATTTGGGTAACGCCGGAGGGAGCGAAGGAGGGGAGGGTGGTGTTGTTCATGCATGGTGAGTGTTCGGCATATTCTAATAGTGACCCAAAATGGAGAGAGGAAAGATGTACTGACAAAATCTACCAGGCGGCGGCTACTCCTTCGGCTCCCCCAACGGCCATCGGAAACTGACAGCCCACCTCGCCAAAGCCTGCAACACCATCGCCTTAAGCATAGACTACCGCCTCACGCCCGAGCATCCTTTCCCAGCCCCCTTGGATGACTGCGTAAACGCCTACAAATGGCTCCTCTCCCGAGACTTCAAACCCGAACACATCATCACAGCCGGCGACTCCTGCGGCGGAGGTCTCGCCACCGCCGTGCCCCTAGCCTTGAAGCAGCAAGGCATTCCTCTACCAGGAGCAGCAATAAGTCTCTCACCCTGGTACGACATGACGCTCTCCGGCGAGAGTATGGAGACGAATTCATCGAATGACGTCCTAAATACACGACCTTTCGTGAACAAGCTAGCGGATCGCTATAGCGCTGGCGACGAGTCTCTGAGGAAGAATCCGCTCTGCAGTCCGATATTTGGGGACTTGGACGGTATGCCGCCGCATTGGATTTCTTGTGGTGGGTATGACATGTTACTGGATGATGGGAAGCGGGTCGCGGAGAAGTTGAAGGAAGCGGGGGCGGAGGTTGTATTGGATGTGGGAGAGGGACAGCAGCATGTGTACGAATTTGGGGTGGGGAGAATGAGAGAGGCGGATGAGAGCGTTGCGAAGATTGGGAAGTGGATCAAGGGGAAGGTTGGGTCGTGAGTGGTGTTCATGTGCAACGGATGCAAAGTTCACTGCCATGAACACGACCCACTTTGACGCAAGCTTTGGATGGAGGCTGTTCTGCTCTGTCTGACGGTAACCTCGTGGTGCTTCCATAATGCATCAATTACCTTAGCGCTGGATGAGGACCGGAAATGGCCTTCATGCAAGACACGCGACAGTACTTGAGCGAAGCCACTTTTAGCATGTACACATACCGCGCTACCTAGGAAGCTCAAGTGACACCAGCTGGTCGCAAATGGTGACGAAGTGACATCCGGCGAAGCGAACGATTGGCTTGCGCAGCTTCGACTGAACTATTCTTGCACGTGGTGACGGGCGCTTACCTATATGCACATTGTTGGCATTGACTGGCCAGCCGCGGTGTTCACGGATTGGCCTGTGACGGGCCGAAGTTCTGAAGCAAAGCTACAGGCGGTTGGACCTGCATGAAAGCTCAAGTTTGTTACAACATCAGCGCCTGCCATAGCATACTTTCAACGACATGGTCTCGATGCGGTGAAGTCCAAATATCTCGCGAATGCGTCATGTGAGCATCTGTGCTCACCACAAACAGGAACAAGCCAGACACGCAGCACCCCTGACGGGCATGTGCCTGTACCCGACGGAGCCTGCAGCTGCAATGCACATGTGGTCGTGAAGTCTGGAGAAGTGCGTCGCACAGACGTATCGTTGGCTACAGCCCCGAGAGCTAGTGTCGGGGCCTGCCATGTCTGGAAACTGTGTTGATGTCCTTAGAATGTGATTGCAGAGTGGTCGAGACAACCATCACCAGATGCACAGATGCACGTAGCTATACTATCGAGAATGAGTCTATTCACAGTGCTTCTGCGATGAACTCCGCAAGCAGTGAGTCGAAACTACTCCCGCGAAACGAAGGACTTCGTTTGTGCTCGCTCCATCCTGAAACGGAGCTGGGCACTCTTGCCATCGAGGCGAACACGAATTTTCCGAGCTGAGATATGCCTTACCGAAATTGTTGGCAAATATACAGGAAAGCAATGGCCCATCATGCTTTAGGCTCATCAAGTGCTCTGCAAGAAGGGGCCACCATTCTTGTGCGATGATGCAGACAGCCGTTGAAAGATCGACACTGTGGTTCGAATCGCGAGATGCAGACACATGAGACCTCGCTGTGACGCCGTGCCGTGTCTTTGAACATTTTCTAGACCAATTTCCTTGGCCTCAAGAGTTTTGGAGCCACGATATTGTCGTTTCAGCTTGCGTGTCACGGCGAACGATGACAGTATGGCCTCTGCCGATGATGAGGGCGTCATGCAGATGGTGAAGCATTCGATGCGCAGATTCGAGAAATCGCCAAGCCGTCTTCCCACTGTTTCTTGCTGCGAAGAACCTGTTGTCAAGGTCATCACGCTGCGAAAAGAGGAGTCGCCAAGTGACATCCGCCAACCGAAGCCTCGAGAGTCTGGTTCCACCGTCCACGTGGCGAGGTGAGACTGGCGCGGCAGTATGCAGGATCTTAAACCGCGGCGCCTCTTCGCTGGAGGCTGCGATTTGGGCTTTTCGGCGATGCTGCAGTGCTGCCTGTGCTGCTGGAAGATGTGTATCGCGAGCTCAAGATCTGTTCCAGGATCAATTCTTGACATCCATGCCCACGTTCTAGACTGCGAGAAGGGTGGTCCTTCCCAGATTGAAACAGTTATTGCGCACATCGGTTGCACAGAAACGAAATTTCGCGCCCCGCGTGCTCTGAGCCAGTGAGCCCAGGGCGCCTGTGATCGGGGTTCCACCGTCCCAGGACATGCCAGGCGCTGCTGCAACACCCGCCGATGGTGGTCTCCACAAACCAACTTGCAGCAGATTTGAGAACCGGCATCGGAGGTTGTGTGGAGCAGGAGCAGTCCCGCCGGAGACCAGGGCGGTGCGATGGCGTGGATGGTTAGAAGTATATGGCACATGTCACCGATGGATCTGCTGACAGTTCGATATTACTACGGAGGATTGCTTGCTGGAGCTCGGGGCCGCGAACTGCTCCGGAGTATTCGGCCGGTCCGGGTAGACTGCATGTGTGCAGTTGAGGTGGAGTCTCCATGTGCCGAGAGAAGAGCGCCAATGGAAACATCGTGTTCCTGGCCCGGCATCGACTTAGCGCAGCATTGTGCTTTCTGGAGTGTTTCGAGTGCGATACACGGCACTCCGCATAATAAGCAGCAGGGGTGTTGCGTACTGCAGATGTTGAGGACCGTTGATGGGACTGCGACGTGGTGTGAGTAGTCTGTGAGCGTCAACGGCAGGACTTGACGTCGAGATAGAGTGTTCCATAGACTACATTCCATTTCGATGTTGCCGGGTGGATAGGTCGATGGAAGCAAGGAGGTGTCGAGGCGACTACTATACTGCTAATCGTTGCAAACGCTCTTCCTCACACCTCATCAACCACCGCACACATCACACACGTCACGAACACCTGACGGCTCTCGCAAGCCACGGCTAATGAGCAAAATCAGACTCCCTGTCCATTTACGAGCAGACGCCCGGTTTGTCTGCGCAAAGCTTCGATTCCAAGCGCCCCTCCGCCCTTGCCCCTTTGGAAAGTGATACACGACCCCTGGAAACTAAGCGGCTAGCGTGCACCTAGTTTGTGCCTGCAATTCTTGCTCGTCGGATATTCTTCGTTCATAACCGCCAACCCTTCCACCTGAACATCTGCACCCCGAACCCAAGTCACTCATTGATTCTTGCAGAGCCGAGCTCTCATCCACGGTCTTTACACCGCATCACAAGCGTCGCCAGTCGCACACCACTGCCGCCATTGCCATTAGCACCTCTGGGAGGACCGCCCGCGTAAGTGTCCCATACCGTCGCCATCGAGTCTGGCAAACACCAAGGGTGTGTCACGTCGGGAGAGCCAAAACAACTTCACCAACCGCCGAACCTGGTGACTACTGCACATGCAATCGACGATAAAGCCATTGCATTCCCCATTGACACGCGCCCTTTGATCATTGACACCGCATCTGGCTGGAACACAGGCGCATTCACTAACACCCTTTCAGCCATATACTACTCGTAGATCTGTGATCTCGAACAAAGAACCAACAGCAGAATTTTGAAGACTCGAACGCTCCAACAACTCAAAATGCGCTCCACTCTTGCAATTGCCGCCTTCGCGGCTGGCGCGCTCGCCGTCCCGTACAACAAGGAGCAGAAGCGCGATGTTGTCACCCACTGGGACTATGTCACTGCCTACAACGTAGTCACCGTCACCGCCGGCCAGCCAGCCGCAACTCCAGAGGCTCCAAAACACTACGGCCACCACAACAACTACAACAATCCAGTGGCTCACACCACTGTGGTCACCACCCCATCTTCCACTCCAGCAACCTACAGCCCAGCAGCGGAGGAGCAGGCAGCTGAGGAGCCGGCAACCACTTCGTCGGCACCAGCTTACAGCGCCTCAGCGACGAACGGTCCTGAACCAACTGACTACGCCGGCAAATGCGTTTACCACCACAACCTTCACCGCGCCAATCACTCCGTCTCTGACATCGCGTGGGATGACGGTCTCGCTTCCATTGCTCAGACCATCGCTGAGAGCTGCGTCTACGCACACAACACGTGAGTGGTGTCTGATATTCTCAATGCAAAGCTTGTGCTAACATATCACAGTGAGCAGGGTGGAGGTGGCTACGGCCAGAACATTGCAGCTGGTGTTGATGCTGCCAACATTTCTGCCATCATCACCGACCTTTTCTACAACGGCGAGGAGCCATACTTTGCCGATCAGTATGGCAAGGACGACCCAGACATGACCAACTTTGAGCTTTTCGGTCACTTCACGCAGATCGTGTGGAAGGACACTGTTTCCGTCGGATGCGCCACCGTCCAGTGCCCCAACGGTTTGGCCAACACTGGTAATGACGTTGAGCCAGTCTTCACCGTCTGCAACTACAAGAACCCAGGCAACTACGCTGGCGAGTACGGCGCCAACGTGCTCAAGCCACTTGGTCACCCAACCGCGAACTGGAACACGGGCTCATCGTAGAGCGTTTGTCAAATGACAGCATGAGAGATTCTTCTGCGGGCTCTTTCGAGTCTTTTTTTTTGCGATCACAGAACTTATGACTGGGTCGGACAACTCCAGGAAAGCGCGAGATGCATCACAATGGGCGTTTTATGAGTGGCAAGTGGCCTTTCACTCATCACGAGTCAATCTGAGTATCATCCAGCCGTCTTCCTGTCCAGCTTGAAGGAATCACAGTCTGCATATCGGAGTCGGTTCTTGCATAGCATCTGCTGGGCAGAGCTAGGGCACAAGACGGTTGATGGCTCACGTGGGTCTTTTATTTCTGCTTCTCTTCGTAGATACTTTTCGCGTCGGGGCGGTTTGCAGCGACATCAATTCGTTCAACGCCGGAATGAAAACATGGTTCACGACAGATCGCAAAATGATCATGGCTAGCCCCGTCGCTCGCAATGTCCCAAAGCTTGTGTCCGTTGAACTCTAATGATCGATACCGTTGGCGTTCGTGGTGACGGTTGCGTTCAAAGCGCCCTACTCTCGATAGCGCGCCGCACATCTCTATAAAGAGGTCCGCATTCAGGATTGGAATAACCTAACATTGATTGCCGGTAGCCGTGAAACGTTATACAGTAGTAGATCTTGGATGTCGTATGCGTGTTGTCCATCTATCCGCTGACCACGCGTTCTTCTTTGCACACCCTTTTTTTTTTGTCAGACCTAGACGAGCACAAGGCAGCGGTTGCAATTGAGAAGAGCATGGGCTAAGGTCCTGGCAAAGTTTCCCTAGAGCTACTGCCCTGTACTACCTTACAAAGAAGCTCGTTTTGCATAAGTGATAACCGAGGTCTTGGCATTAACGTAGGGTATATTCGAACGACTATTACTATCTATATATATAGTATATTAACCTAATATTAAAGATAAATAGATTTTAATAAATACTCTATTTAGCTATAAAGCTACTAGTAGTTATTTCTATTATCTACTATATAGTATCTAATCTTCTTATTAATTAAGGAAATCTACTTCCTAATCTAGTCTATATTATTAAGTTCTAATTTACTCTATTCTTTATACTACTATTCTATATACTTTTAGACTATCTTTATAATAGGAGGATATTATAATATATAGTATGCCTATAATCTACTCGATCGTAGATAAACTAATTCTTACCTTTATTTAGTTTTACTTATAAGGCGTAAGAGACCTAATATATAGTTATATACGTTCCTTATACTAAGTTATACCTAAGGTATAAGTTTAGCTCTCTACCTACTCCTAAGGTATTAGTCTCTAGCCTTGCCCTAGCTAGTATTACAATTGCCTCCCTTCCTATATAAGCTATCCTTAGCTTACT